>JAVGVS010000014.1:1899764-2094764 GCA_032718565.1 Distichodus sexfasciatus
AAATCGTTTTCTAACACTTGGTGGTGTACATTCAGGAACATTCATATTGAAAGTGAAAAAAAAAAAAAACGCAACAGATAAACAAACAAACAAAATTGTCTTCACTATAATTATCGACAATAAACATTACCATAATAATTTAATATATATTACAAATTATGCCTATGTGCGTGTGTGTGTTTTAGTCCATGGCCCCTGGCAGGGTTTCGTCTTCCTTATAGCTTCTCTTTGGAGGAATCCAGATGGAGGGGTCCAGACTGGTCCTCTATCACCATCTTACACTGAGTGTAAATGTCCTCCAGCGTGTCTGCCTGGACCACCGCTATGAGAGAGAGAGGAAGAGAGAGAAGGGGACATGAGAGAGAGAGAGAGAGAGAGAAGAGGGAGGAGGAAAATAAAGAAAGAGGAGGGAAAGAAAGAAAAGAAAAGGGGAGGGAGAGAAGGAAGGGAAAGGAGAGAAAAAGAAGGAAAAGAGGAGAAAAGGAAAGGAAAAGAAAGAAAAGAGAGGACGAGGAAAGAAGAAAAGAAAAGAAAAGAAAAGAAAGAAAAGGAGAGGAAGGGGAAAGAAAAGAAAGTGGGAGAGGGAAAGAAAAGAAGCAAGAAAGAGGGGGGGAGGGAGGGAGGACAGAGGGAAAGAAATTATGGGAGAAGGGAGGAAAGAAAGAAAGAAAGAAAGAATTAGATTGAGGGAGGGAAAGAAGACAAAGAAAGAGATAGAGGAGGGAATGAAGGGAAGAGAGGGAGGGAGAAACAGAAAAGACAGAGCGAGAGAGAGTGAGGGAGAAAGGAGAGAAAGAGAGAGAGAGAGAGATGAGGAGAAAGGAGAGAGAGAGAGAGAGTGAGGGAGGGAGAAAGGAGAGAGAGAGAGGGAGAAAGGAGAGTGAGGGAGGGAGAAAGGAGAGGAAGCGAGAGAGAGAGTGAGAGAAAGGAGAGTGAGGGAGAAAGGAGAGTGAGGGAGGAGAAAGGAGAGCAAGAGCGAGTGAGGGAAAGGAAGGCGAAGTGGGGAGAAAAGGAGAAGCAAAGGAGAGAGAGCGAAAGAGAGAGAGAGAGAGAGAGAGAGAGAGAGAGAGAGCAAGAGCGAGAGAGAGAGTGAGGGAGAAAGGAGAGAAAGAGAGAGAGAGAGAGAGAGAGGGAGAGAGAGATGAGTGATGAAAAGACAGCTCTAACCCCGGGCTGTAATTAACCTTGCTGAGTAGGAGGCGACTTCCTCTCGCCACGTCTTCCTCACGATGTTCACTCGCTGGGCTTAATGGCCCTGTTCACAGCTTTATTAACACGGCAGCTTCATGGCTTTCATCTGACACGCCGCTTATGTAATTAAGACACAAAGCAGGAGATTATCAATGTTACCTGCCAACAGGGATCTCGCGGATTAATAGCCAACATCATCCTTCTTCATTCTCAATCCCCTCCATTAAACACACATTAAAATGCTGCAGTGCTCTTCCTCGTTATCGCTCCACTCCTCCTCCTCTACACAATCGCTCCTCCTGCTCCGCCTGCATTATTATTCATCTCTAGTAGCTGGATGTGTCTGTACATGGCCCTACTGTAGCTGCAGTGCCACTGCTCCATATTACACCAGCGGGCAGCTGCAGCAGCGGCCACACGGCTCTCGGGAGAGGCGGCGCTCGCCGGAAATGTTGGCAATTAGGAGAGTAATGTGGCGCTCTGGCTGCTCCCCGAGCTCGTGAGAATGTTAATGGGACGCTGGAGAATGTAGATGAGGGTTTGCTCCAGCGTTTCTGGAAGGGAGGAGCAGCTCTCTGCAGCCAGCAGCGGTGAGGAAGCTACTTTTGATCAGCAGCTTTACTACCTACACACTACTCATGATGAAAAGTAACTACGCTTCAGCCAAGCTGCCGTTTTAAGACAGGGAGAAAGAGTAGTTAACTACGTCACACCAACTTCACAGACACAGATTCTCACTTCCATTCTGGCACAAAGTGGATTCTATCCTCCGACTCCATCCCACAGCTGCCAAGATCACACTGTGGCACAGATGCCACTTCGGTCAATTCCACACCATTGTGAAACACCTATTTAAACTAGTTGAAAAGACCCATTTTTGTAAAGAAGGAAGTTGTTGTTTTTGTAGAGCATTTTACCACGCTGCATCAGAAATAGTATATAGTTGGTTGTGTGTACAGTAATACCCTCACATCATTTCAACACGCGTCTTTTTCAAAGTGACATTGCTAATTCAAAAAAAAAAAAAATCTATTCTATAAAAAACAGTCGTTTTATTTAGATTTACACCATTTGAAAACAAGTGCATAAAAGTGTAAATAACAATAACAAGTCTTATATATCATAATCTCAGTGTTTAATACATTGTTAAATAGGATCTTACTATGACGATAGCGATACAACAAAAATTAAAAAACTATTTCAAGTTTCACGCAGCTGGCAGATGTAGCAGTGTAAGTGGTACGACACGGGATGTTGCCAGGATGAATTTTTCCAAAAATTATGAAAAGTTTCATTACGGAATGAATTTTTGTATTTCTGCATTTTGCTATGTCTTTGGGGGTCTAGGTCACCTTTTTATAGGTTTTAGGGGATTTATTTGAGTCCATTTTTCTGGAACCAATTAACAACATAAGGTAAGGTATTGCTGTAGTTTAAAAAGTGGTTGCCTTTAAGGCTATAGTATATTAAAAGTAGCTTTGCTACTGATAAGCTACTGAAAAACAGTAGTGACGTTAGGAGCATCGCTACGTGTTGTCAGCCTGTCCCCAACCCCGACAGCAACTTAGCACTATGTGTAGGGGCCGTTTACCTGTGAAATACTCGCCGAACTCCTGCTCCAGCTTCATGGCTCGATCGTACGTCTTCTTGGCCTGTTCCTCCGTCAGCCTCTTGTTCATGTCCCTGTAAACACGAGTCTTGTGAACCTGCTGCTCGTGACATTACATTTACATTTCACAGATGACGACTGACTTTCATTTCCTAACTACAGGGGCAGCCTCCCAGGAGCAACTTGGGCATAAGGGTCTTGCTCAGGGGTCCAAAGGTGGTGGTGTTGGTTCATGTCCCGGGCTGGTTAAGGTACCGCTAAGTTACTAATGAGGAAGGTACTGTCCCCAAGCACTGCTCCGCAGGACCTGTTCATGTCAGGTGCCCATTGCTCCTTCATGGATGGGTCAGATGCTGAGGTCACATTTCATTGTGCTGCACTGTGTGCTGTGCTGGTGTGTGTTCACAATGACAAATAATCACTCACTTCACAAACAATGTAATATATGTGGGTGTCTGTGAATGTTAAAGAGAAAAAAGAAGCTTAGAGATGTGGGTCCTATGCTGATGGTCTACATTTAGTAAATTTGGCTAACTTAAGTTCAAACTAGATGTGCAGCGCAACTTGGCAAACTATCCACAACTTGGTGATTTAGACTCATTATAATGAACCAGTTCACGCAGGCTTGTATCAAGTGTTGCACTGAAACTGTTTCAGGAATAATCTTTATGAATAATGTTTATGTTTACATACGGTACAATATTCTCACTTCAAACTGCTGCTGATCTGACACACATTTAATCTAAATTGCAATCCTCTTCTCTTGACTGCTACTACAATATTTAAACAATTCTGCACTGCAGCTACGTATCTGCACAACATATTTGTCTCTCTTCCTAGTTATTGTCTTATGTTCTCGTTTAAAGTTTACATTTATATTGCACTTCTAGTTTAAAGTGTATCTTTTATATTGTATTTACATATTTTATTGTGTCTTATTTGTTCCTTGTACCTTGTTCTTTGTTGTTTGCACTGTTAAAACTGTATACTTGTACAATATATAGCACAGATGATAACAAAGTTTACTGTGTCTTTTGACTTTGAGAGCTGTGCCAAGTGTAATTAGGCAGTGTGTTTGCTTACATTAAAGATTCGATGGATCTAGGCTTTATAAAGATGGCAATAGGGTAGAGTTGTGCTACTTGTAGTCGCTTGATGGCATTTCCCGATACATCAAGTATGCAGTGCTTCCCCTGCAAAAAAAACGAAACAAACATCACACCCTAAACCACATCTGGATACATAACGATACGCATCACAGACTTTACACTGATTAGCTTAATGTTCTAGCTCTCTCTCTCTCTCTCTCTCTCGCTCTACTGACCCGCTCAGCCACGTATCTGACCGACTGGACGCTGGTGCCATATAAGTTGTCGTTGTACTGTCCAGCCTCGATAAACTTGTGCTCCTGGATGTCCTTCTCCATTTGCTCTCGCGAGGTGACGAAGTGGTAATCACGCCCGTCCACCTCGTAGTCCCGCTTTGCCCTCGTCGTGTCTGAGAAGAAATGAAAGCACTGATTTTGAGAAATGCATTTCAACGTTTCAAGCTCAAGTCCAAAAGTGCTAATGTAAATTCCCAAAGACAAATGGGTTTTATTCACTAAAATAACCTTTTTTTGGTTTGCTATTAGCAACTTAGAGGGTGTTTCTCATCAAACAAATTCAATTTTACAGTTTTTAACACACTAGGGAACTACAGGTGTTAAATGTCACCTCTAACTGAAACCACACATGAAAGTTAAAACTACTGCTAGACAAGCATCAATAAACTTCCTGTTTATTGATGACTGTTTTTCCTACTTACCTGTTTGCCCTGAACTGTTTTCCGCTTTTAAAAAGTTTTTGAAAATGAACAAAAAGGATTAAATTAAAACATACACATGCAAAAGGATCAAATAAAGAAAACACACACAAACAGAACAAAGGGTAAGTCAACAGTAACCAAAGCCAACGGAAATGACCACAAACATGAACAAATGAAACGAGAAGAAAGACTTTCTTAAAAAGAAAGACTTGCTTAATAAGTGCATTGTAGTAGAAAAAACACTAAATCACAAAGGTTCCACCACAGCATTGTAACAGGAGAGAGGGAGGGGTCACTGAAACAAGAGCTTTAATATGCGGTTGAAATCAGGGTCAAAATGCCTCTAGAACATTTGCCACAACGAAATGGAACGACATGTGCAGGGCAGAGTGACAACAGGAAATGCACGCTCGCCTCAGTAGGCAGCACACTGCTTTATCACAAATGGCATCTGAATAAAGATGTTCACGTACAGCATCCCTAACGAACACCAGTGACACTCATGTGCCCTATTCCTAATCCACTTAAGTTACATACTGTACCACCTAAGTCCTTATGTTATTAAAAGAAAAAACCCGATGTGATTTAAAAAAATGGACAGATTTATTAGAGTATTACCCGGGATAAATAAATGTGTTCCAGTTCTGTGTGTGAGTGTGTTTGATAGAGACAGGAAAGGAGGGAGCTCGGCACACTTACGCGGCACACACGAGCCGAACTTGTCTGGGAATTCGGAGATGAGGTCGTCATTGATCCTGTCTTTCATGGGCCCCAAGATAATAACAGGTCGGGCGTAGTTAACTGTTGAAAGTTGCAGATGAGAAAACATAAGTCGTCTTAAGATTCAAGGTTCTTTATTTGACACTGTATAAGTAAATCTAATAAAACGGTAAGCAATGAAATCTAAAAATAAATCAAATAAACCTGAGGCAAAATATACTGTGTATCCTAATGAAACATAAATATTACAGAAATGACTCTACATTGTGCATGTTATAAAGAAACACTGTGACAGACAGAGTTGATATCAGCGTTCAGTTTGTCCATTTCTGGTTCAGAAGTCTTTTGGCCTGAGGATAGAAGCTGCTCCTCCTTTGCTTCTGTTTGTTCATGAATAAACCCTTGAAGAATCCTGCATCTTGTCCTTCCTGTGCCTTCGCTAGTGACTCTCTGTTTTGACCATAACGCTTCTGTAACGTTTGCCTGACTTGAGGTTTCTGGGGTGAGTGCGTATCACAAAAAGACTTAGGAAACATGATATCTGATATTACCCAACACTGTGAGGGCCAGTATCAACGATGATATCTGCGGAGCTACTTTTAAACAGTAACTTTTTAAGCTACTTATGATTACAGGTAGTTATGCTACTACATAAAAGCAGTTTCATCCAGTAATACTTATTATTTGTGCAGTAGGCACGTTAAGGCAAATTAATTGATAGAATGTGAGACATGAGGTTTTTGAGCAATATCATGTCAAACTAGATTGTTTACATAGTGTTTTGGTTACACTCAAATGTGTACGTTTGGGCTCTTTTGCCTTTCAGAGTAATACTATTGATAAAAGGGCTATGGATTCTTGCTTCCATCTTGGCCCCCAACGTGCATATGCCGCATGAGCACAGTAGCTCATGATGGTATCAGATAATCAGATAATGTTTCTACAAATTGGGTGTTGGTGGCCTAGTGGTAAAACACTCGCCAAGAAGTTGTGGGTTCGAATCTGACCTCTGGTGTTACCAACACCGAGTCCCTGAGCAAGAGCAAGAGCAAGTTGCTCTCAGGGGAACTGTCCCTGAAATTAGGAAACGTAAGTCGCTCCGGATAAGAGTATCTGCTAATGTACATGTAAATTTAACACTAGTCAAGTATTCTATGTACGTTCATTGTACACTGTAGAAACTGGAGCGTCGTCGTCTTGTCACTGTTTACTTGTTTATAGCTGAGATGACAATACTTTGACTGAATCTTTGTAAGGACAGAAAAGGAATAGCAATTTTTATCTAATGAGTTTTTCTAAAACGTTACTGTAACAGCTTCAACATTTTAAAAGTTACTTATAAGCTACTGAAAAAAGTAGTAAAGTTAGCAGTGTCACAAATTTTAGTTAGCTGCTCCCCAACACCGAACCTTACACACTAGACTTAATTCATGTTGGCATTCAACGCCACAGTACTGTGGGACATTTAATGCCACGCTGATGTTGGTGAGCGCTTGCAGTTTCTTACTGTCTTGCCGTATCACAGGCTCGTAGGAGAGGATCAGGTCTTCTTGGCTCCCTGGAAATAAGAAAAAGAAAAGATAGTGTTTATAGAGTCAGGAGGCCTGTGACAGGTTTCATCCTCACTGAGTGTGTGTGTGTGAGAGTGGGTTCATATACGGTACTGTGCAAAAGTTTTATGCAGGTGTGAAAAAATCCTGTAAACAAAGAATGCTTTCAGAAATAAAAATAATGATGATTTTTATCAATTTACAAAATTCAAAGTGAGCGAACAAAAGAAAATCTAAATCAAATCAATATTTGGTGTTACTACCTTTTGCCTTCAAACCAGCATCAATACTTATAGGTACACTTGCACAAAGTCAGGGATTTTGTAGGATTATAGTCATTATATTATTTTGTAGGATTATAGGATTATAGATCTGTGGTTAGTTCTCCAAGATGTTTGGAACAACCTACCAGCCGAGTTCCTTCAAAAACTGTGTGCAAGTGTACCTAGAAGAATTGATGCTGTTTTGAAGGCAAAGGGTGGTCACACCAAATATTGATTGGATTTAGATTTCTCTTTTGTTCATTCACTGCATTTTGTTGATTGATGAAAATAAATGATTAACACTTCCATTTTTGAAAGCATTCTTTGTTTACAGCATTTTTTTCACACCTGCCTAAAACTTTTGCACAGTACCGTATGTGTGAAAAATGTGTGAGGAAGCTGCTGGGTTTGTTACACACTTCATCAAAGTCGCCCCTCTCTGAGAACAGCAGCCTTGATAAGACGTGTAAATAGGTTACAGGACATGTAACGTCGTTATGTGCTCGACGACAAGGACAGTGTGCAGAAAAACAGCATCGGGATTGGGTTAGCGACCGTTGTCCGGATTAGAGAGGTGAGCACAAAGCTTTGGTGGAATATAATGAATAACAGAAGCGTTATATAATCGCCGATGAAACCCAAGCCGGCAGACAGAGACCCCGCTAATCAGATTTGATCATCCGATTAGAGGGACCTGGGTCCGCAGCAGCAGCAGCAGCACTATTTCTGGAGTGATCTGGGCACTCCAAAACTCTGAAGAGACCAGAATCTGAGCCCCTTCTTATGGGTTTGAGGGGGAACAGTGAAAGTGCTTGAAATAGAGAAACTCAATTATAATCATTCCATTTCAAACATGATATTAGAGCCAATCCGGTGTGAACCTGAGCAGGTGGCACATGCAAGGTCATGTGGGTCAGTGTAGTGAGCAATGGAAAAACAAGCTTCTGTTTTTATGCGAATTAAAAAGTTGATCCCAATGGTTTGAAAAAAGTTAAATAAGCAAAATGAATGTGATATGTGCTTTGAGTTGTCACTATAATCTCACCTGTACGATCATTCAAATAGAAGATATACACAGTCTACAACATCAGGGGTGCAAGCAAACTAGGAAGTAAACAGGAACTAGGATGGACAAAACAACTAAAACATTCGTTTTCAGTCATGAAGTAAAATAAGGGTCAAGAAGCCAGTTATTTGAGCATAATAATAATACAACTCATTTCAGTCATCACAACATTGCTCCTAGAGAGCACATTGCGTAAGGGTGTTTTCACATATAGTCCTCTTTAAAGGAACCGAACTCAGTCCTCTAGAAGTGGTCCAAAAAGTGGACCAACAGAAAGGGAACTCGGTTCTTTTGATGTTCACACTGTGAGTTCATTTGAAAGGGGACTCGGTTCTCTTTCTGGTCCACTTCAGCTCAGATGGGGCCTCAGTCCTTTTTCTGTTCGTACTTAATTCTTATGGAGCTCTCAGACCTTTATTGTTTTGCATTCTGCCTAGTTTTTTTTTTCTTCGAACAAAAACTGTCGAAGCGAACCAGGAGCGCTTTGCGTTCAGAAGGCGCGAGTTAAACGAACCGCGCCGTGGACTTAAAGCGAACCGGACTGAGACCACCTCCCTGAGTTCACTTTGAGGGCTGAAACGGCCCAAGTGTGAAAACACCCTTAATCCCATTTCCTGTGATGAAGCCACAAAACCACCTCCACAGTGACACCTGGTCATCTCTCTCTAGACCTCTCCGCTACTGTAGAAGGATAAGCTTGATGCCTGTTATGGGCAGCTCACCTGAGCTCCTCATTCTGCAACATAACCTGAAGGCCATTTATGAAGCAAAATTAAATGTGAGCTGTGTCCACAACCTCACCAGGAAATACAAACAAGCCATTTTTTTTATAATGAAGTGGCTGCGTCATGTCCGTCTAAATGACTGTCACACGGAACGACAATCTGGAAATAGAATCAGGTCTAATCAGAGAGAGAGAAAGAGAGTGAGGGGGAGAGGGGAGAGATGGAAATGAGGCTTCTGGAAAACTGTATCACTAAATACACCACATCCTGTCGCACTTTCCTTACTGCCGGTCTTCCCTACTGTCTCTTCTCTCTTCCGCCTGTCCCTCAGTTCATGGCAACCTAGCTTCAGATTAGGCTGTGATCGAATCTGACAGTGAACTCCCAGAGTGCCCAGAGCTCAAGCCTCTTTATCGCACACCTGCTTTTCCTGTCTTTATCAGCAAGCGAAGGAAGGCGGTTTTGGCTGCTTAGGTCCCCAAAGCATTCCTGGTGAGACTGAATTTTCAGCTCACAAATGACACTAAAAGTTATGAGCTGTGGAGTAAAAACATCTGGGGTGAAATGATCCGATCGGAGAGGCCTCCTGCAGCCCTAAATGTCCCTTTGGACCGCCCGTGGCTCTAAAAGCTCACGCTGAAATGCTCCTAAGGTCAAAAAGCACAGAACTTTTTTAATGGCAGTCACTGTCCTGCTGTGTGCCCCAGACGGGGAAACCAAGCAGCAGTTCCCCGAATGTCAGCATGCAATAAGAGAGGGAAGAGCAGGGCTGCTCGCGGGAGCGACAAAGCAAAATGCTCTCTATATTCTGATTTTTTTTGGCTTTCGGTTTTGGGAGAAGGTTCTTTATAGACAGGACCCATTATTCCAGATACTGACCGTGGTAAAATATCCATTATGACTACATGTGGACAGTATGAAGGTATTATTGTAGGAGCCACTGTATTTACATCTGCCAAACTAACTTCCATAAGCATATAAAATAATCAGATTTTTAAGTGCATAGATGAAGGGTTCTATATTTCTCACAGGTATTATAGAGATTTTATGCTCATAATATATTTCTGTTTTAGTTTTACTGTACATTCATCAGCAAGTTGTCAGTTGACTCTAAATCTCATACATTTTTCATTTTTCAAACATTGACTGCTTAGCTGGATATCTCTCCCAAATCTTAGAGGTGATGTATTCCACAAGGGTTGTGTGTTGCATATTAACAAAAATAATAGATAAAAATGGCAGATAACAGATTACTAAACAATATTTCTCATTCATTCATTCATTCATTATCCGCAGCGCTTAATCTGGAGCCTATCCCGGGAACCAAGATGGGGACCAACCCTGGGCAGGCGCCAACACACCGCAGGGCACACACACTCACACAATCACACTCACATTCACACCTTACGGGGCCAATTAATAGCCACCAATTAACCTGCATGCCTTTGGACTGTGGGAGGAAACCGGAGCACCTGGCAGAAGCCCATGCGAACACGGGGAGAGCATGCAAACTCCACACAGAAAGGCCCTACGGCCGACCCGGGGGAACCTTCTCGCTGTGAGGCGGCAGCGCTAACCACCGCCCCACTGTGCTGCCCACATTAGTTCTCACACGGCAAAGCGTATTAGCAGGTTAAAAAAACATCTTGGATTTCCATTTCAGATTTTCTTATTTGGAGGTTTTCTTTAATTATCTTCAAGATTATTCAACCTAATTACAGTAATATTTTACATTGCACTTGCAACTAATTATTCCAACTTCAGCTAGCTAAATGATCAAGCTCTTCAGCAAGATCACAAAATAATCACAGACTATTTAAAATATTCATATAAGAAGGCTGAATCATCTTATGATTCATGAAAAGCTCAAAATAATCAAATCCCTAAATGAAAGATGCTTTCTCATGCTAATATATCATTACAAGGACAAGGTGCTTGTCAAAGGAAAAGGGTTAATAAGGCAGACATCCCGCTAAAAGTCTGCTGACACACGGTGGGTGGCATTATATTGTCATGCAGTGACGTTAAGGACTAGGTGAGGAAAATGGATATTTTGGGTGGGGAATTCAAACTGAAGCCAGCCTCTCAAACCCAGCCCAAACTCGCCCCACACCGGCCCTACTGAGCTGCGGGTGTTATTGGAGCAACAGAAAGAGACAGAGCTGAACGCAAAAGCAAGAAAATAAAGTGTTTCTTGAGAAGGGTGGGGGGAGGGTGAAGAGTCAGAGGGAAGGGGCCATTCCTGCAGACTTACTCAGCGTTTTTGTCCCATACCCGTCGTCCCCTATTCCAGAGATGTCCTACACGAGACAGCCGTCCACAGAAACGGAGTGGAGGGGACGAGAGAAAAGTGGAGAGAGCAGAGAAGGCAAAGAGGAGACAGAAAGAGAAGGCGAGAGGGAGGGAGTGAGAGCGAGAGAAAGAGGAGAGAAGAGTATCCGTAGCACCACAGTTAGAGGGAGGAGGCATAACAGCAAATCCTGGCAACCCTGGATCGCCCTACCCACACCTACACCTCTCAAACAAGCTCGTTCGTGTGTGTGTGTGTGTGTGTGTGTGTGCGCTTGCGTTCCTAAAGGTGTGTGCTGACGTGAGGGTGCGCGTGCGGCTACTCACGTTCCGAGTCGCTGCCGTCTTGCTCGTCCAGGTCTTTGTTCTTGTAGAAAGGGAACTTTCGTGAAAAGATGAAGTTCTTTCTACGTTTGTCACTGAATGACTGTGTGGGAGAGAGAGCATGGGGCAGACAGGGGGCTCGAGATGCCGTCACACTCATGCTGACGCGACGACGAGGCGCGGGGGAGAGGTGGGGAGGACAGCGGTGGCGACGGCGACGGGAGGGATTAGCCACATTAGCAATTTTGGAGGAAGTTCCGCTTCCAATTTTTCCCCACAAATGATTTATCAGCCAAATCTCATGGATTCATCAGATAAAATTTATGTCGTTATTGGCGATTTCTCGAGAGAAACAGCCTCCATCACAGCTGTCCACGCCACCTCTGCCCCGGCTGACTTGTCACACGAGTCGAACGAACAGAAATCAAAACATGAATGCAGAACACATTGTACATAGAGACTAGGGGTGTAACGATACATCGATAAACGAGCAAACAGCGTTGATCTAAAATGTGAAAGAAACACCATACATCATACATATTGTAATGTGACTTTAGATTGAACAGGAGGTGCATTTCTCATTAAAAGAGAAGACTGTTTTTCATTTGAATGTCTGTTTGAGCTCAGGAACAAAAATGTCAGCTAATCCTTTACTTGCTTTTTGTGATCTGAGATGAATGGATCTGATATTGAACTGTTAGTTGAATCGATATAATAGTGTATCGTGACAAAACTTCTGATTTACACCCCTAATAGAAACAGAGGAGTCCCGAAGTCGCATTCCAGCCATGCAGCATGAGGCAGACGTGCCAGGACGCACAGATAACACTCGCTAAACTCTCAAAGCAAGCAAGCAAGCATGCAGGAGGCTGAGAACACTGCGGTGGGGCTTGACGAAGGCCAAACAAGCCATGCAGCTGACAGGTTGGGATGGGTTACAGGACGAGTGCGGCGCATGTTCGGCTAGCGGCACTGAGAAACAGGCAGGCCAGGAAAATGGCATACACTTGGATAATATTTGCTAATATGGAGTCTGAAGCTGATCTTGTGCTAGTGTTAGTGTCATTCGGAGAGCTTAAGTAAAGATCTCAACCTGCTCTAAGATGAAGAACGTGTATTGTTGTACGTGCACATCCACATCTGATTAAATACACACAACATGTTTAATCCTACACAGAAACATACTACAGATGTCTGAACATGTTTTGAATGCTGATGACATTAAAGCAGGGCTACTCAGGTAGATTCTACAAGCTCTTAGCATTCGTGAATATCAGCCTAATGAGGATGCGTCGACATGTTTATTTGGCCACATATTATGCTTTAATATCCATCATGTGACAGAAGCCAGATCCAGAATTAGATTTGCATAATTACAGGGACAGCCTATCTTGTTTTTAATGGATTTCAAATGGAAACGTCCTCTTGCTAATGCACTGTTATACCTGCCTAAAAATACAATAATGTGTCAGCTGAAATAAGCATTAGGTTTTGGGATAATACGGAACTGCATTTGTTGGCAACAGAAATCCATTAGAAACAAGTCTGCATTAATTCCAAATATGCCATATAACAAACTTGCATAAATGTTGTATAAATGGAAATGAATGTATCAATCTCCAGTCCTAACTTTTAACCAAAAAACAGTGCTGCCCCCAAAAACCTGCAGGATCTACCTGAAGAGCTCTGACATAAACCCTCACATCCATCACTTCACGACAACAAAGTTTACAAATCTCTTTAATCGTTGTTCTTAAGCCTAAACACTGAAATTCTGTCATTTATAATCAATAAGGCAGCTGGCGCTTTTGCTCGTCGTAGATTAGAATCGATTTGTCAGTGCCAATATTACAAACCCGGCCTGCTACTGTTGCAGCTGCAAGAAAGACAGACAGAGTGAGATGGAGGGGCCTGGCAAAGAGACGTTGCCATGGATACCTTTTAGCACAACACTGGGAGTGTCTAAATTCTGTCTGAAAACGTAGTCTGCATTTAAATGGTGCTGCGGCTTCAATTAAAACCCAGCACACAGCATCAGTGCTGGACTAATCATAGATTGTTGACTTGTGAAATAGGCAGAATTATGTCAGTTAAAGGGAAGGGCGTATTTGTGAGTATGTGCACATATGTTACAATGAAATGCCCTTGATTTGAGTAAACCTCCACCCACACCAAGT
The DNA here is from genome assembly GCA_032718565.1 of Distichodus sexfasciatus. Classification (NCBI taxonomy): domain Eukaryota; kingdom Metazoa; phylum Chordata; class Actinopteri; order Characiformes; family Distichodontidae; genus Distichodus; species Distichodus sexfasciatus. Next base: position 1,913,485 of record JAVGVS010000014.1, read on the forward strand.
ATGAAAGATGTTTTGAACTTGGGGTTAAAGGTCTAACTCAGGGAGTCACTGCTGGTAGTGCTGGTGGTAGGACAGAATCCACACCCTACTGAACCATAGGCTTTATCTTAAAACTAAACCTGCTCATATCATGTTTGTTCATTTTAGTACCAAAGAGAGACAACAGCTGGAAAAGCCTAATGGACCAAGAAGTCATAGGCCCAAATCCATCCATCCTACTGCCTTGCGTACTCGACCACTTGTGTAGTGGTCGTCTAGTGGTTAGGATCCATCATGAGTTCAAATCCTATCACGAGTAATACCACCACTGGGTCACTAAGCAAGGCCCATAACCCCAAGTTCTATCTCTTAAATTAGGAAAAGGAAGTCACTCTGGATAAGAGTGTCTGTTAAATGTTGTAAATGTACATGTTGCAAATCTACGACAATTAGGACCATGAGCAAGATCTTTCTTGATAAAAGCTTCTTCTAAATTACCATAAATCTTAATGTATTACACAAGAAGAAACCTAAGGTCTTGAAGAGGTCCCATCCTCTGGACCATGCCAGGGTTAAAGCATTTGAAATAGATACGTAAGTGTGTGTATGTGTAGAACGATCATGTGATCATGTCATCTGGTGAAGAATTTTGAAAAACATACATTTCTGTTTTTTTACAAGCAAAACATATAGTACATGCTTCTTAACATCTCCCAAACTGGCTTAGAGGGTTTCGTGCCCCTTTACCGCCTGACTAACCATCAGTAAAACTCAGCGTGGCGCAGTAAATGTAAGATGGCGGAGGAGAACTGATCTTAAACAGAACAGACTTGACAGAGTGGCAACGGCGAAGCGAAAGTGACACGGCAAATTGGGAGTCACTTGGGGTTCCTTGACTCGGCAGGGGGTTATTTCCTAAAGTTTAGACCTAACCACGGCAAGCGTAACAGCTGTAAAACTGGCACTGGCAAATCTCTCCTTTCATTTAAGAAGAGCAGTAGAGCAGCAGGGTTGTGATGGTGTTCAATACTCACCCCTTTAGAGTCGAGGCTTCCGGGCTTTGCGTTGAACTTGACAGTCTTGAGTCGAGCTCTCTCTTTCCTCTCCACCCTGACACAGAAAAAGAACGAGTGAAAGTTCAGTGCAAGATATGAATCACAAGGTTATAGGAGTGTGGTGTGTTCACATTTTTGTTCCTGACTAGCAGATGCTGTAATCCAGAGCAATATTTAGCCCAAATGTGGCTCTTGAATAGGATATGAACCTTCAGCCTTATGGTCACTAAAACAGGGCTTCAGTGGCTTATAGCTTCATAACGCAATGTACATGGACATTGCTCACAAATTCAGGTGAAAGTTAGAGAGTGTGAGTTTAGTAGACGTACCTCCTCTTACTGGGGATGACCCCCATCTCCTCGCTGTCCCCATCCGGCGTCACTCTCCTCGCCTGCCACCACTCGTCATCCGACGCGTTGATCACATGAAGGATATCTCCATAACGGAAGCTGAGACCCTGGCTGGGGAGGCCACTGTCCTTGGCCCGCTCATAGTCGAACAGGGCTCTGTGGACACAGACACACACACACACACACGCACACACACACACAAACCAGACACACAGTCAGTTCTATATCCTCTTCTGCAGTAGTCTGTCACTATGACAACACAAATTGGAAGTAATGACAGCATGTGTCCGAAAGCACATTGATGATATGTGCCAAAGAAAGAACATACCCACACAGTCTAGCAAAGTAGTGGCATATTTTTAAGGTTGTCTAAAGTGCGGCCTGCCACATGCTACATACTGAATATGAAAACTCAAGAGTTGTCATAATTTTATCATATAAAAAAATCTGTTATCTCTTGCTGAAGCTTCCTGCTTCTGAAACCGACTTCCTGCTGTAGGAACCTTTAAACCCAGAAAAGGGCCTCAGGATCTGCACTGGTCTGTCACCGTGTGTCTCTCTGTCTCTTCTTCCTTGTTTAGATCTTTACTCTCTTTACACCCGCCTTGGCCTGCTTGACCCTTGAATCTTCATTGTTTCTCTCCAATCCAGACTGTATCACTCTCTGCTTGTAGTTGTTGCTCCCCTCTATTGTTTGTCTTTCTTTCTGTGACCCAGACTTTGGAAGGAACAGGGTACAAGAAGCCCAACGTTGCAGACAAACCTCCACGGAACCTCAACGCCTACTGCCATCTACCAGCTAATGTCGCCGCCCATTTAGCTGTTAAAAACTTTAATCAATTAGAACACACACAGATCCAATATAAATTTTAACAACACATCCCAGCACAACTGGTTAAATCAAATAAGCAAAATGCCAACTTTGACTTGGGCTGGATAGAACAAGGTTCATATGCTGAAAATTGACATTTTTGTCAGGGATGTGACCTCAAGGACTGCACTGGAATCAAAATCAATTCAGTTAAAACAGTTTTGTCTTTCAAAAAATGTTTTGGAAAATTTACGTAGCAGATGATTCAGTATCCGTCGTTGTGCAATGGAAGCTGTTCTGCATGTCTCAGAGTTTCCTGTGTCTCTCCGTCTGTTGGTGAGTCACTGATTCTTAATCCCATTCAGATCTTAATGAAGAAAAAAGAGACGGAGCTCCCAAACGTGTGTAAGGCAGACAGTAGCACTCAGAGGTGATGAATCATGCAGCTCCGCCTCTCACTCTGCTCTCAGTGGACACTCAGCATGGAGAGGCCGAAGCCAGGACAGGAAGAAGCTGACTCGGGAGATCGAGTGTGTGTGAGTTTCAACATACAGTTAATGGTGAATGGACATAGACGCACACGGGCAAATATACTTGCACTAACATATGTATATCAGCGTTCACACATTCACGCTCACATATACACAAATATCAGCTTAAAGGGGACTTGAAATAGCTCAACACAAGCACACACTAGAACTCAAGTCTGCAGTATGTTTAAGGATACACAAATGTGTGACAAACTGACTACCTTCCAGCAAGATTCTCTCGCTCTCTTTCTCACACACGCATGCAAAAAGAACGGGGCTTATTAAAAAGCCCGGGGCTCAGCAAAATAAAGTTTCTGCAGCATGAGGATATGAAGCGTGGCACACAGATTATCTTGAAGCAAGAAACACACACACACACACTGTTTCAGAGCAACATTTATTTAATTAAACTACAATGCGACGTCTCGCAAACAAAATGTTGCTAGAAAATTTCCACACACATGCACAATATATACTTCACCCTCACGCCACCTGAGACATCAGCCTACACTCCAAGGCTACTTTCCTAACTGCAACCACAACAACACTAAATCGTGATGCACATTTTAAGATGTGACAACCCCACGCACTATATTACCAACACATCACCTAATACACACACTTAACAGTTTCCCAAGTGCCTCCTTTGCAACCACAACAAAACTTTCCTCTCTGATATCAAGGCATGACAACCCTCAAGGCCGAGAATGAAACAACACCTCCTTATTTATCAGCGCTGATGAAGCAACGTGTCATTTCTAGTTTTCTCATAGCATCAGTTGAGGAGTGTGTACAAATTTCCATCACATCAGATCCCCATTACATTAGTGAAGCAAATATCATATGTTGAGTGGAAATGGTTTCTTAAGTATAGCTTTTCACCACATTTTACTGCAAGCTCTTTCCACTTGACTGCTGACATCGATAAGACACAGATTTCTGAGAGATTTCTAATGTTGCTTATAAGAAGTTTACAAAAGTAAAGAGTTAAAGGGGAAATCTGTTCAAAATCTAATCCACAAAGGCATACTGCTTTAAATAATTGCAAAATGACATCAATAGCAAAGCGTCCTAATGCGCATAAGTTTCAAATGTGCTAACAATCTCTCTGCCTGCTAATAATAGAAAAGGACCCACACACACGTACAAAACAATGCTTTAATCGTCTTACGAGGGAGTTGCCAAGACAACCATGACACGCCTGTAGCCCAGGCGATTAACAGTGCAGGATGTTGAAAATGCAGCTGACTTCAGCGTTTATCTGCAGTGTCAGATCATTACGTGGTAAGGATTTTTAGTGGGTTGCCAGATTCTAATCAAACTGGGAAGAAAAATGTCAGTATGCAGGCCGACAGTTCAGCAAACCCACAGACAGACAGACAGACAGACACCCACACACACACAAACACTGTTCAACATTAAGCGATTATGTGAGATTTTAACATACAACCTATTTTGGAGAAGTGTGCTAAAATCTGGGATGAACTGTCAGTGATCTGGTTCAGGGGCGTCGTAGTGGGGGGAAAAAGGGGACTGACTTACCAGGGCCCCAAGTGGGTAGAGGGCCATTGAGAAGTGTGGAATTTTATTTTATTATTGGGAGGGGCACCATGGAGACTGCTTGTGTATAGGTGCTACGTGCCTGATCTGGTTAGGATTTGGCAGGAATGCTAACAGTTAGCCGTTAGCCGCTAGCCGCTAGCCCGTGTAGCGTGGTGGTTAACCCAAACGCGGATTGGAGCGTGAGTAGTTAGGATGGCCACGTGAGTTGATATAAGAACTCTCTACACTAAGAGCAAGAAACCAGGTTCTATAAGACACACTCAATCAAGGAGATGAATCAAATAACTGAAGCACTCACAGTCGATGCCGAAATGAATCAGAGTTGGGCCGGGTTGACTCAATGACTGAGCGATTCGCTGCAAGGAATCGACTCCTTTTATACTCCCTGAACCACGACCGGCTACTTCTTGGTCCTAGTGCCGTTCGCGTTATGCAGTGATGCGGTACATGAACAGAGCACATCATTTCTTTTAAAATGTCAGATGGGTTTGTTTAAGGGCCACAGAGTCTTAGAGTAAAACCTACTTCTTGAATGTGAATGAAAGCTAAATCCTGATTTTAGGAACTTTTCAGCTGTTTTATCCAGTATTGAAAATGAACATGAGGAAACAATGTCAAAGGTTGCAGTTCCTGTTTACATTTTGCGAAACTAGTTCAAAATACAGTGCACGGCTTCATCTCTCTCCTCCTCCATCCCCACCCCATACATCACTACTACACTCTACACCTAGTTTAAAGCCTCCTGCAGAGTTGCGGTAAAGGCAACCAGGGGGTTTCATGCCTCTCAAAAGCTGCTGCAGAGTCTAACATGTAAAGCACATCTAACGGTTGAATATTAAAGAGGAATCTCAAGAGACGTGTGAGGAGAAAATCAGGCCTTGGCAGCAACATCAAAACACATACACTTATTAGAGATCCACTTATGACAAACTTATCTCATGTAAATCATGTAAGTCATGTATTTGTGTAAATGTACACACACACACACATTACTGTACTTCTTTGCTGATGCACCATGTTTATAATTTCAAAATGTGAAATTTAAATAGCAGATATTGCATCAGAGTTTCCATATTACCATAGCAACACTGGTGAAACAGCACCCTGCCTGCTGCTGGGAGAGAGTGGCAACAGAGTGTATGTGTTTGTGTGTGTGTGTGTGTGTGTGTGTGTTGTGTGATGTCAGTGTTTCAGCTCCTTTCAGCAGTGATAAACGCACCCTGGTTTACACTGACTTGGCACTGCGCTCACATAAGCACAAACAACATATTACTGTAAAGGTATGTAGCGTGTGTGTGTGTGTGTGTGTGTGTGCATATATGTGAGAAAGGGAGAAAGACAGAAAGAAATAGAATAGATGGATGTAGAGTTAGGTAGATAGACAAACACAGATAGAGAGAGAGAGAGAGAGAGAGTGAGAGAGACGGAGGGAGAGAGACAGAGAGAGAGAGAGTCAGACAGACAGACAGACAGATATAAAGATAGATCAATTTCCTGATAAGGACAGACAGAGAGGGAAACACATCCAGATAAACCGATAAAAAAAGGAGGCTGAGAGTCAGTGAGAGGGAGAGAGTGAGGGAGAGAGAGAGGAAGAGGGAGAGAGGAAGAGGGAGAGAGTGAGGGGGAGAGAGAGGAAGAGGAAGAGAGGAAGAGGCAGAGAGTGAGGGGGAGAGAGAGGAAGAGGGAGAGAGTGAGGGGGAGAGAGGGAAGAGGAGAGAGTGAGGGAGAGAGGAAGAGGCAGAGAGTGAGGGAGAGAGAGTGAGGGAGCGAGAGGAGGAGGGAGAGAGAGTGAGGGAGAGAGAGGAAGAGAGTGAGGGAGAGAGGAAGAGGCAGAGAGTGAGGGAGAGAGAGTGAGGGAGCGAGAGGAGGAGGGAGAGAGAGTGAGGGAGAGAGAGGAAGAGGGAGAGAGTAAGGGAGAGAGGAAGAGGCAGAGAGTGAGGGAGAGAGAGTGAGGGAGAGAGAGGAAGAGGGAGAGAGGAAGAGGAAGAGAGGTTGGTATGTATAGATGACTAAACAGTTGTAAATGATGACACAGTGTAGCTGTAGAACACAACTCCAGTCATTAGTCTAAGTTGCTTTGTTGTGCAGTAAGGACCTGAAATATCCAGCTAAGGCTGACAGCACAGACATTTAGCAATCTGCTAGCTTCAGTTCCACTAGCTTCAGCCAAATTTCTGCAGCAAGCACACCCACACATCCACACACACACACCCACACACACACAGACAGACACCTTTCTCTCTGACCCTTTATGGGCGCGTTACAGAGTCCATGACTACATTTTGCATTTAAAGCATCTGAGGCAGCAGAGTGATACTGTTTAGGAGATTCAGCACTTCCCTTTTTCTGCTGAGATCTACAACACACACACACACACACACACAAACAGCTGTTCCTCCACTGCATTGCACACATACACACAATCAATAAGACACACGATGACACAGAGTTTTCATTTTGCTAATGGCCTTCGACCCTTGCAGGGTCCATAAGCAGAGCCCGGGGGATTGATGCCTTATGAATGCTGCAGAAATGTTTAGTGTGCAAACTCACATCAGACTTCCGATCGATATGAACAAAATTGCAACTCTTCATTTTTGGCCACTATGCTCTTTTCACAGCATGGGCTCATTTAAAGCCTTTATCAAGTGTGTGGAAATGGGAAATTAGGAATAACAGCATTGCATGAACATTCGGACACTGGATTAGATTTAATTACAGAGTAATATCAAGATATGAAGATTGATCGCGATATCAGCAGTAGGGAAGTAATTCATAACAGGAAAAAAGAATTAAAATAAGTATATATAAAAAATAGAGAGAGATAAATATAAGTGGGCTAGTTGTGTGTGCATGAGAAAGAGAGAAGGAGAGAGAGAGACAAATGGTCTGAGGAGAGAATGAAGACATGAATAAAACTGGCTTTAAATTGGAACCTCGTGCTGTTCCAGAAAATGACCCAGGCCCAGAACGATGAGCTCTTTTATACTCATTGACTACTGATTTGTGAGTGAAAGCAGAATGCTTGAGAGACAGAGAGACGGGGTGTGTGTGTGTGAACATTAAAGTGTACACTTCCCTCACAACACACAAAATAACAGACATTTCACAGCAAAAAAAGAACAGTCCAGGTAATCACTGACCTGAGAATCATTTTGACCCTATGTTTAGGTTTAGGATTACAATCAGTTTTAGAATTAGATTCAGGGTTGAAATGGAGATGGAAGGCGGCTCTCACTCCGTCTAGATGCACTGCAAGAGCTCACATGCGACTGTAAAGTGATATAGCCGTCACACGAGGTCGAGTGCGATCTCTAAGTAAATGAGCTCCCGTGGGAGAAGGTTTTTACCAAATCTGCCCTCCCATTTCCTCTAACCACCTGTGTATCAGCACTAATCTGCAGGCCACTTGCATTGTAGCTGAAGCACTGAGGAAGAAGGAGAGATAAACGTGTGTGGTTTGTATGAGAGAAACTAAGTGAGTGTTACAACCAGATTAGATGAAGACATGGAAGTCACTGTCTAGTAGTTTAGTAGTATGTCTGTGTGTGTGTGTGTGCATGTGTGTGTGATATGTAGTGAAACGATAAAGCAACCAGGGTATGGATACGACGGGCAGGATGATAAATGTAGTATGTGTGACCTTCACTTCCAGTGGGCGGACGGGAGTGAATGAATAAGTAACAGCAAGATCAAGTGAATGTGTGTGTGTATGTCTGTACATACGTACCTGACATAGAGGGAGCGTTTCTGATTGGTTCGGAGCGATCCGGATCCCGAGCTCATGCTGTGATTCATCATCTGTTCCCTCAGGTCATGGATTTTGGCCTCGAAGCGCCCGTACTCTGCAAACACAAACAAACACACATGTCTGAATGCTGCAATCAAACCAACACGTTTGCTGACTGCCACCCTCACGCACACGTTAAACAAAGCACGGTCGCCACAGAAAGTGCAGACAGGCAGTGATGCTAGTAAACAAACAACAGAGATCGCGGGGTGTTCTTGTGGCGCTCTCTTAAAGGAGCAGTGCTGCGCTGATCCGGCGCCTGGGGGGATCGATGCAGGACATCAGCACATCAATACACACCCCGGTTCTGCTGAATCTGAGCTCTGCAACCATACTGTACTACACCCAATACCCCAAGGTCACCAAACCATACAATACAGCAGGAAAGGGGAGGGGGGTGTGAGAGACAGAGAGAGAGAGAGAAGAAGGAGAAGAGATGCTGAGGACAGGTAGTCAGCAATGCTGCATGACTGCAAAAAGCAGTTCAGTCTCATTAAATCCAGAAATGACATATTTAAGAGTATTTCATCCTCTCTCTTGAATTATACTGTATCTAATTATTATTCGCCCAACTCCCTAACCGTTACGCTACCAACTGCCCCCAATAAAAAGTCATTATTATAATCGGCCACATGTAAAAAGGTGTGATGCTGCTTAATTGTGAGGTAATTTGGAGCAAAGTGTCACTGACCACATTATTGCCCAGTGGTAATTATAAACTGCCATTTAGACCAAAAAAAACAAAACAGAAATTATCTGCAATAAAAGTTGGACAACAACTTTACACAGCGAGGTGTGTGAGGGAGTGCGTAGAGCGGTGGAGTGGCTGCGTGTCGCCCTTTAGAGCACAAAGGCGGTTAAGAGAGAGGACGAGCCTCTAGCACCATCCATGATGAAGGTCACATCCGTCTGGCTCGGCGGCCAAACACGGCCTCAGGTGAGCGGTGCTCGCAGCATTCTCAAAGCATCACGCCACACGGAGCGAGGAGAAACACCTACTATACACACACACACACACAACGCCTCATCAAATCCAGACATTAATTTCCTCTTTTTTTCAGAGGAGAGTTAAGAGCCTCCAAAGTCAAATCTTAGCCACAACACTGGTCATTTTAGCCACTAGTTCTACTTTCGACTGAAACTGCACTTTTGAGGTTAAGCTTTAGACCACATTTTCTTGCCATGCATACAAAACGACTGTTTTCAGAGAGGAGGCTCGGCTAGAGTGTAACAAAATGTCATCAAGTTTGCATACCACACATGCATGTTCTAAGGAAAATGATTAGCTTTTTTTGCCAGCAGGACTCTTTAGTTGTTTTTTGAAAACAGAATGAAATCTGTTCCATATTTCTGATTCATTTCTTTACATTGTGTAGAGTGCAATCCTACGGAACATGTGTAGTTACCAGTTAAATACATCAAACAATAAGGATGGAGTGCTTGTTGCAGGAAAGTCATGAATTGGTAAGGAACTCGTTTACCACTTTATTCATCTCTGGAAGGAAGTGACCCCAGAATGACACTACACCTCTCAGTCAGCACTGACCACAACACACACACTCAATGGTATGCATGCAGTCTCTTTTTTTATCCTCTCTCACTCTTATGCATGCATGCACACACACAAACACACACACACTCACACATTCACACATTCACAGATAAATACACATAAATAAACATTCTGCTGACCCTGAAACCAGTAGGTTGGTTCCCTAGGATACACAAGGATACACCTCCATTAGAGACAGAAACAGAAAGGGAAAAACTCTAATAGACAAGGAGTGTGACATTACCAGGCATATATATGTAGAATAATTATTAAAAGACGCATAAAAAACTATAAAGGGTCATACAAATTACACAGCAATATGCCAAATTCTAATATATGCAGAATAAAAACAATGATATACACCTTCCTGCACTACAGTACAGTCTTATAGTATAGCAACCTCTCACATGGCATGGAGAATTAGTAACAACACACACCTCACACACACCAGAGTTAGTCACACAGCACAAAACACACATACCTGAAATCGGATCCACACACTTTTAGCTGTTCCCAACAGCTCTGATCCTTGCGATTTTCCTACTCCCTTAGTCCTGCACTTCAGTAGCTCTCAAAAACACACACAAACACACTCCTTCCCTCACAGACACAGAGATGAAGAGCGCAACAAAGAACAAAGGCTGCAACGGCGTGGTGCGAGCTGCTGTGCAGAGTGAGTGTATTAAAGAAGGGGAGAGAGGGGGAGACTGGGAGAGAAAGTAAAAGAGAGAGTGAGAGAGAGAGAGATGGAAAGGAAAGGAGGGGGAGTGGAGAGGAAACAAATCGGTGAATGAATGTGAGGGAGACAAGGATGAAAAATTTCGTTCAGCGAGATGCTCAGAGTCTGCAGCAGCGTGAGGGTTTGGCCGCTCCCCTCACACACACACACACACACACATACACATGTGCGTCTGACGATATGCACAAATTCCATGAGATCTGAAGACTCGGTGGATTTTCCATCCCGCTGTTGTGTGTGTTTTTTTATAATCTGCTCTGGATTGCTTCTGCTCGCTTCAAAATAACATGTCTAAGAAACCAGAGCTAATCCCAGCGCAGACATGGCTGAAACACTGCAGAAGTTTCTTAATGGAAGAGCTCCTTTAAAAACCGCTGCTTGACTACTTGCCCCGTTCTGAGACTGGTTTGAATTGTTAGTGGGAGTTCTCCTTTTCATTAGAGTCAATATGCTCTTCAACATTTTAAAGAAATATCACTAAATATAACCACGTTTCGAGGTTCAGTAAGTTCCGCCACAGCCTATGAAATATTACTGGCGTTGTTAATAATTTAGATTTTTAAAATATGCTTGAAGGAGCGTAAAAAGGCCAAATCAGCAAGAATTGGGAAAAAGCCATACGGCTATTAAAGAGGTTGAAAAGTTTTTGGAGTATCAGTAAATCTGCAGCAGCTGTGTGACCGAAGGGGATTAATCTGGAGACACATATTCAGAAGTTGTCGCCTGACAACAGAAATTAAACAGCAATCAGAAGAGTTTATTGATCTCATGTCAGCAACTGGTTGTGTCATACTGACAGCATCTTCAGTGAAAAAACTGATAGCACTTTTCTAACCCTAACCCTTAAAAATAGAGATGCGTCAAGTGTTATGTCTGATGCGTCAAGTGTTAGAGATGCGACGTGTTATGCGTCAGGTGTGTGTTAAGGTAAGTGAAGACCTCCCTTGTCACAGACATCCCTTGTTACCTCCTTATTACTCTTGCCATATTCCCTAAATCAAGAGCTAAGACTGTAAATCGCCAGTTCGATCTTTAAAGCAGTGTAAAACTCTCAGCTGCTTGAATAAAGATAAATGCCAGATGGAATTGTCCAGATACATGACAAGCGCTCAAGATCTGTTAGGCTTAGTTTTGAATCCCAACCTGGGAGAGCCAGCGGGATTAAGAAAGGCTGAGATGAGAGATTAAACAGCATGTGGTGAAGATGGGATTAATCCAGCACTGCAGCTGAAAGATCACAGCGGAAGCTACAGAGCCATCAGTGTGTTAATTCCCATTCTCTTGCAGCATCACATACACACACAAAGTAATATCATCTTAATCATATGTCTGTGTGAGAAAGTGGATCTAATTAATTACTGGTGGACGATAACATCTAATCCGACATGATGTCTAATCTGTAAATGTATAGCATATGGGTGTAATTGTGCTTTTACATACAGTACTGTGCAAAAGTTTTAGGCAGGTGTGAAAAAATGCAGTAAACAAAGAATGCTTTCAAAAATGGAAGTGTTAATCATTTATTTTCATCAATCAACAAAATGCAGTGAATGAACAAAAGAGAAATCTAAATCCAATCAATATTTGGTGTGACCACCCTTTGCCTTCAAAACAGCATCAGTTCTTCTAGGTACACTTGCACACAGTTTTTGAAGGAACTTGGCTGGTAGGTTGTTCCAAACATCTTGGAGAACTAACCACAGATCTACAATCCTATAATCCTACAGAATAATATAATGACTGCAAAATAATATAATGACCATAATCCTACAAAATCCCTGACTTTGTGTAAGTGTACCTATAAGAATTGATGCTGGTTTGAAGACAAAAGGTAGTAACACCAAATTTTGATTTGATTTAGATTTTTCTTTTGTTCACTCACTTTGCATTTTGTAAATTGATAAAAATAAACAATCATTATTTTTATTTCTGAAAGCATTCTTTGTTTACAGCATTTTTTCACACCTGCCTAAAACTTTTGCACAGTACTGTATATGTAAGTATTGTCACAGCCGCACATACAAGCATGCAATAAAGGTTAATTGGTGACTCTTAATTGGCCATGTAGCTCCAGTAAACAGCAACACCCCCACCAACCCCTCTTCGCGACCCCTGTTGGGATTAAGTGGTCCGGATAATCAATGAATGCATGAATGAAAGTAGGCGAAATGGTGATTTCATGCACTTCCTCAACTTACTTCTGAATATGGCATTGTAGATATGAACAGATCTGTAGATTAGATCAGCGTTTCCCAATCCCGGTCCTCGCGCCCCACCGCTCTGCACAAATTCGACTTTTCCAACCCACAGCACAGCTGATGCTACTGATTAGCTAATTAGCAACGTAGGACCAGCGTGCGACAGTGCAGGAAATACCGAAAATGTGCAGAGCGGTGGGGCGCGAGGACTGGGATTGGGAAACGCTGGATTAGATACATGACACACCTTCCATTTGATAAACGTTGCACCCACAGCATCTTTCCTTGTTACTCAAACTAAGGGTTTTATGTCCGTTTAGAAGAGCTTTTAAAGATAATGAAAGTCATGCACTTTGCCAGAACTTGCAGTACTCTTAATTGGGCATATGACAGAATTATAAACGATCATAATTACAGCATATAAACAACCACAAAACTTGCCATTATACAAAACAATGCAGTAGAATGATCTCTATCCTGCACTTTAACAAATCCTTATTACACACAGAACATGTTATGGGCCTTTCGTTATGGGTTTCCACCTGCACTGTGAACCGGTTCTGTGTGTGGGTGGCTACAGGGCACTGCAGTATGCTTATAAGGCACTTTCCATTTTGCACTAGTCATATTCAATATCAGGTTTTGCTCTATTGTTCATTCATATGACATTCACTACAGCTGCTGATATGATGAAACGATTTTGACCAGTTTCTATTGTTATTCTGCGCTAGATTTTAGCTTTGACTGAGGAGAATGCATATTAAAGAAAACTGAACCGTACTACAGTCAAAAATTAAATGTTACTCATTCATAGACCTTCACATCGTCTGCATAATGATGAAAAATAATGATAACAGATCCACTAAACCACACACACACAATTTCTCTCTGTCATTATTCAACTCTCCCCAACAGATTCTAAACATCCCTATCAGAGGCAGTAATCTCTCCAGACATGTCTGTGAGAGATGACAGTGTGTGCAGAAACAGCAGCTGTCAAACAGTAATCACTTCATCTCACCATGCAAGGGTTTGACAGTAGATATTGGAAACCCTGTGTTATGAAACTCTTATATGAGTGCAATCTCCTTGTCTTTGGTGGGAGTGTGTGTGAGAGTGTGATTACTTAAAAGGTCCATATGATATCACAGTTATATTAAAAACCTGTGTGGGTGTCAGGTATAAATATACATACATAACATATTAATGACCTTTTAACTCAACAAAAATATGGAAACAAGCTAGTGTGTGCCTGCATTACACATTCCTCCAGGTGCAGCTGTGAAGGCAGTTGTCTTATGGTGTTAGCGTCTGAATGCAGGGAAAGTCAGGCCATTCCCTCCGGCTCCTACTGTCTCACACACTCCTACACACCAACACACACACACACACACACACAGCAGCGAAGACATCCTCAGATCTGCACAGTCTACCATCTATCATGAGAAAATGCCAGCTCTCGTGGCCTCAATATTTCCAAGGCACAAAGGAGCAGAGCAGACAGGCGAGGGCAGGATTCGAGGACACTCAGGGTCTGCGCTCTCCTACATTCTCAACTTCTACCCTTCTCAAACCTTTACCAAGCACAGCATCAAGCCCCTGTCAGGAAATGATTAATCTGCTAAGAGTCTCATCGTTCTGACAAACAAACACACACAGGCCCCCTTGACGGCCAAAGGTATTTCCGGTAGTAGCGGTCTAGAGGCAGTGACAGAAAAGGGCAGAGAGGGAGACAACGGACCAGAAATGAGTAAGCGGCAGGATTGAGGAAGTGTGTATGTGTGCCTGTGAACGTCAGGTGTAAAAATGTTTTTTGCATGTTATATACAGTATATTTAGAAGATAAACAGTATGTTTAGCACATTCTGTTCTAAAAACTTGAGACAACTTCTGTTAAGATCCAATGTCATATTTTTAAAATTCTGCTTCAGTTTGTTAACACCAAAAGCAGCAACAGCGGGGGTGCTTTAAGCTGAAAGAGAAAAGTTGGTAACATCTATCTCTTTCCTGCCGTCTGACATACACACACAGGCTCCAACTTTGCAGTTCTTCTGGCTTCCAGCGCAAAGTGCAAGCTTGCATTTAGCTCGGCACCTAAACAAACTCTGCGGACCTTAACAAACTCCAGCGCCCTATAATGAGCTTCACCAATTCGTCATGGGAAACTGTGCCAGTGGAGCAAGCAGAAATGCCCTTCTGCACAAGCAGTAGTTTACAACGCTGGGCAAAAAACCACCCAGACACTAACACACTAATTCAAATTAAGTGTATGCTTAAGCATACTTAAAATAGCTGTTATAGCATTTAATGAGTTTATTAGCATATTTTTAGCACTTCTTTGCTTCTAATTGGCCTAAGGTGAGACAGGCCGAGTAGAGAAGCAGATTTATGACTGGATAAAACTTTTTATCCAGAAAAAAACAGAAAGCAGCTTGCCAGGTCCAAGCCTCTATGGAGCAAGTCTGGGGCAACAGTGGCAAGTAAATCTCCCTCTAGGGAAACTAGAAAGAAACCTTGTGAGGAAGCAACATCTCAGTCTCGTCAAGGCCAAGCCAAATTGAACCAGTGTTAAATTTATAAATAAAAAGTGTGATGAAAAATTTTCATCAACTACCTTGTTTCTGTGACTAAGATGAGACACTGATGAAATAATAGTAATAAAAATGGACCCTCTCATAATTAAGCTGTGAATAAATATATATTTGTTTTTGTTAATGAAATGAGACAGGACTAAACTGGTAACTTATGAACTGTCAGACATACTGTCATACTGTCAAAATGCGTCCAGTTTGTTAGTGGAAATATTTAAGCAATGCATTCCTATAACTTCTTCGGATTGGTTGAGTGAAGTGTGATATAATCAACTAAGACTATAAATATGTAGGATATAAAGTAAATGACTAATGTGACAAAACTATTTGGCTTTGGTCTAAAGACTAAAATGATTACTAAATCAAGATTAACAAGTTGGATTGAACTTATTAATTAAAATGGCTATGTGTGTACGTGTAGAACAAAAGGTTTGAGTATTTCGATGCAGAATTACAGATGAAGACGCTCCTGCTGGTTTCACACGTCACAGCCTCGGTAGAACACTGGTGATCATGCAGTCCAACTCCTCTGGAGGAGAACTGAATTGGTGTCTGTAAATAATCTTGAATGTAAAATGACAAAAGGACACATGAGCAGCGTGATACGTGCTATCTGCTCTATGAAGCTCTCGCTACAACATTAGCACAAGTGGCTCAGGATAAATGTCCCAGCTCACTTATCTGGCTCAATCTTCCAGAACATCTCCAGCAGAGCCAGCAGCATGCAGCTACACACCCACCCAGGCCAGACTCTTCTCTGGGTCCTAATGCCACCCAACTTTATCTGTCGTTCAGCTTCTCTCTCTTCCAGCCCGAGCGGGCAGGAAGGTGGGAGACCTACGTGCATTCCTCCGCCGGCAAAGGAAAGATGCTTGTGCCAATGTATCCCGGGTGGGTTATGCTTTCCTGGCATTAGCGTTGCAGCGTAATAATGGCAAGCTTAGCGTGGTTAATGTGCCGCATTAGCAAGCTTCAATTCCACTTAGATCTTGCTGCTATAAGAGCTGACCTCCGCTGTTTGCCAAAAGATGACAAGACATGGTGGAAGGCTGGAGGAAATGAAGAGAGGGAGAGCAGGAATTGATGCTAGTAGGATATGAAACGGTTCAGACTTTTTGCCAAAGCAGACCAAATGCTGCAATTAACACCTCGCTGAGTTGGATACACAACAGGAGGTGATAGTAATATTCTGCCCCAACATGCACTGATACACAGATGGTTTAGTGCCTATTTTTGAAATCTTCAGCAGCTCTGTGTTACTGCAGTGTGTGATTTTTTCTGTAAGTGTGGTTTTATATTTAGCAGTTTGAGCCCACATGTAACCAAAAAAAATACATCTACAGTATTTAAAAAAATTAAATGAAAAGACATTTCTTGTGTTATTGATGTTGGGGTTTGTGATTCATTATCCATCCATATTGGGATGTGAGGACATTCCCCTTGAGGGGAAAAATGCTTTTATAGGAAATTTCCTGGTTTAATCTGAAAAACTTAACCAAATACCAAGATTTGTGTGGGGCAGCGGTGATACAATGGTGCAACTGACTGAAACCCTGGGTTGGGGTTTAGATCCAATCAATCACCTTCAGCAAGTTGTCCCTGTGATTAGAAAATGGAAGTGGCTCTGGATAAGAGCATCTGCTAAAAGCTGTAAATGAAAATGACTTCTCGTTGGTTAGTGAGGTTGAGGTTAGGGTGAGGTATAGGAGTAGTATTATTCACTTTTAGTCATTACCGAAGTTAAGGGAGGATACTTAATAAAGATAGCAAGATGTGCGTGTGGTAGATGAGTTGTTAGGGTCAAACAGGGAACAAGGACTGTAAAATATAGCAAGAAGGCAGTAGGAAAGAGGAAGAGGTGTGTGTAGGTGAGTGTGAAACTGTTAGAGTTGGTGCTACAGACAGAGCAAGTGCAGGGAGGAGTTGTGGTTTTGAGGGTTAGGTGTACAAGCAGGCAGGGGGAGAGGGGGAAACGAACACAGAGCTTGTTGCAGCGGTTTAATCAAACGAGAGCCGGCTCTCTCTCTCTCCCCTTCCCCCCTTTCCCCATTTTGGGGACCCATGATCAGAGCGGCATCTGGGCAAGATCGAGCCTGCGCCCGAATGTCTGACTGAAAACCTGCCAGCCTCCAAACCAAACGAAACCAAATCAAAAACCAAACCGGGCACCTGGAATCCTCCCAGAAACGACCCAGATTCAAAAATGATATCTGGAGATTGAGAGGATTTTGGATTTAGGTTTTGTTGGTCTGTGTAGGCTTTCAGTCAGATGTGGTTGGGGGGTGGTGGGGGGCAGCAGGCTGCACTTGGCCCAGGCGCTGATCACACGGCACAAACCTGCAGCTGGAGGCGGGGCCCGGCGCGGAGAGCACAACGCAAGCTCTGACGAGTGAAAAAAGAGAGCAGACATCAGAACACCTCTGCTCTCTCACCTCACACACACCCACACCCTACACACACACACACTCAGTGCCAGAGGAAGGGGGACACTATTGTGTACCACGAACAATTCTGAAACTATTCTCAGTGAATCAGTTGCATCTCAACTACATATAAGATCTTTGAATTCAACTCTAAACCTTATCTTAGAGGACGTTTTCATGTAACATTTTTATCACACTGTGTTGAAAAAAAGGACACTTCTGGTCCTGTTCCTAGGCCATAATAAATATTCATAATTTCCCTTTACTTCCTTCTTCACTCATATGGATGAGTCAGTATATCTACAGACGGACAAGGCAGTAAGCACACAAATCAAAAATGGCAGCTAGGAACCTCCAGGGGTCACATACTGCTCTGCAAGAGTTACAGGCTTTAAAAGCGTACAGAGCTGCCGCCACTGCCCCAAAAACGTCTGTGTGAGTCTCGCTCCTGTCCTGCCTCGGGGCTACGGTCGACCTCTCTGTTGTGCCAGTGTCTGGAGAATTAAGAGTCATGTCACTTCTGGGCACTGTGACTGGACAGGGGAACTGTCAGACACTCACCCTCAGGTCGGTATTGGGCGATGATGGTCACCGTCTGTCCCGCCCCCTTGAGGGCAGCTGCTGCCTGCTCGTGAGTGGCACCTCGCAGATCGATGCCATTTACCTGCACGGGATAAAACACACTCACGTTACATTGGTGTTATAACTTTGGTGGACAAAACAAGAACAAATGCCCTCAATTGTACGTTCAACTTCAACTTTATGCCAATGTGTCATGCTAAATAAAATGT
The DNA here is from genome assembly GCA_032718565.1 of Distichodus sexfasciatus. Lineage (NCBI taxonomy): Eukaryota > Metazoa > Chordata > Actinopteri > Characiformes > Distichodontidae > Distichodus > Distichodus sexfasciatus. Next base: position 1,931,860 of record JAVGVS010000014.1, read on the forward strand.
ATTAATTCATGTTAGAAATTAAATCCTTGCTACTCTGTAGGATTTATACATAGGGGGAACAATTATAGGTGTTAAGAAGGGGTTCTGAAGATATGGGAGTGCTGGTCTGGGGAAGGACAGCTCATGGTTTGAGAATCAGAGTTGTAATGTAGGGAAACAATAGCTTCAGACCTAGCAAACCTTACCTGCTAAATGTTGTAAATGTAAGTACAGTAAAGGAAAATGAGCTCCAGACCCTAACTGTGAAAGTAACTGGAATTGGAAACTACAACAGTGGGATATAGGAAGCAAAAGAGGGAGAGAGCGTGGAGACAGCTGTAGAACGAAGGCTTGAATATACAAAATGAGACGTCTCTATCAGGAACTGGTTAACCACAATCAAAGAAGTTTGAGGCTGCTGGCCTCTGAACAGGGGCTGTATGATAAGGGGTGGTGTTGGCCTAGAGGTATGCTACCTTCAACACTACCACCTCTGAGAGCCCCTGAGGAGGACTCTTATCCCCAAGCTTGTCCAGGAAGACTGTCCCTCCTGCCATTGGAAAATGGAAGACCCTCTGGATCAGACGATCTGCTACATGCTACAAATAGGAACTTTGGAGGAAATGGTACTGAAACTAGTGCAGTGAAATGGGAAATTGTGGCTTCACACTTCGATAATGGGGCTGGTGAGCTGGGAATAGGAATTGTGGGTTGGGAAAAGTAACTCCTGTTGGCCCTTGGCACTAGACTGAGAGTCATACGGCCTTGAAAATGGTCAAAATGAGTCTGCAGGGCATTGATTGAACTCACAAAAGGAGACACTGGTGAGGGTGTGTGTCTGCCAACATGGGCGTGCTCAAGCGTGTGCGTGTGTAAAAGGGTGTGTGACGACCCACAGTGCCTTCTAACTTACCCAGTCCTTCCTGTGAGTGTGTGTGTGTGTGTTAGAGGGGAGGGGTCTGCAGTATGCCCTCTGCATTCAGATTCATTTGATGGCATGAACTCAGGAGGCAGAACAGAGTTATTCTTAGACTCCAAATCAGGCCAGCGCACCATTATCTCCCTCTTCCTCTCCTCCTCTCCCTTCCAGTCCCTTCTTTTTCTTATCTCTCTACAGTTCCCCTCTCTCAGTCTCTCTCATCAGTGTCTTGTTGAGCTACACTCAAAGTGGTCTGAGTGAGGCACTGCAGCCTGTCCTGAGGGTGCCTGATTAGAAGCAGTGAGACTCTGCGTCTGATTGCGAGTGGGCCGGCGATCGAGGATGTCTGATCTGAAGTGTCCTAGGAACAGAGTGTGTGATGAATGAATAATGGAGGTGTCTGATTAGGGCTGCTTTGGGAAATCCACAAATAGATTTGGTCCCTATAGTCAGATAAGACCCTGATGAGCACTAACAAAGACATTAGCTGCAGGAGATTGGATTCGAGAGGTTTGCCTCCTGCAGCAAGGAGCTCGAACAACACTGCTTGTGACCAAACTCACTCTGCATTCACTTTAGATAATCAACAGAGCCATCAAGAGCCACTCAAATCTGAATTATTTTGGAAGCTTTTGAATGCTCTTAATTTTAGACATAAAAATAAATCCAGTTTGTGAAGAAATTCCTGTCCCTACTTCAGCAGGAGGTGTGATGGCGCCCTCTGCTGTTGGGTAGAGGATCTGCATTGCATTTCAGAGCTATGTCAGTCAAAGTAAACTGTATTGTCATCTCTGCTATATGCTGTACAAGTATACAGAGAGACGCGACGAGGTGGCTCCAGTTTTAACAGTGCAAAGAACAAAGAACACGGAACAAAGTACATATAAGGCACACAGAATAAAATATATAAATAGAATATAAAATATACATTTTAAACTAGAAGTAGACAGAAAGACTATTAGGAGGCAGTATTCAGCCAACAATTATGGGTTTGGGCTTGTCTTTTAAACTGAATGTGCATGAGGTCGGTAACAGATTCAATATGAAAGATTCTATACAGTCTATGAAATAAAACTATCTTTTATAAAGTTTGAACATGCGATTCTGATCTAGTAAGTGCAGATATTGTAACAGCAGTGGGGAACTAGAGTCTGTGCAATACTTTCAATAATATGAACTGCATGTGCAAACTTTGAGGGCCAATTTCCCGGTTGAGGATTAAGCCTAGTCCTAGACTAGTTCTGAGTTTGAATGGAGAATCTCCATTGGTACTACAAATTAGTCCAAGACTAGGCTTAATCCATCAGCGAGAAACCAGCCCTCAGTGTTATTTCATTATAAAATATAGTCAAAATTTCGTCAGTCAAAATGTTCAAAATAAATAAGTGACTTCCTTGTTTACTCACACAAAAGTGAAAGTAAATGCCCTATAAGCATTAAAAGGCCCTGTGTTCTACAGGCAATAAGTGTGTGTGTGTGTGAGAGAAATAGAACAGAGATGGAGAGAGAAGGAGGGAGACAAAGAGAGAGACACAAAGATGCAGAGAGAAAGAGAGGAGAAGAAAAGAAAGAGAAAGGGAGAGTGAAATCACAACGCTAAACCAGAACCCCTCCACCCTAGACCGCAATAAAGTGTGAGTCTGAATGTGCAACCTATATATAGGTATACTGTATGTGTGTGTGTGTGGTGTGTCTGTGGTTTCTATACGGGACTCACAGACAGGATCTGGTCTCCTCTCCGCAGCTCTCCGCTCAGGTCAGCAGGGCCTCCAGCCAGTATGAAGGAGACGAAGATTCCCTCGCCATCTTCACCCCCTACGATGTTGAAGCCCAGCCCGGTGGAGCCCTTGTGCAGCACGATCTTCCTGGGCTCCCTGTACACACATGTCCAATAGTACATCAGCTCTGAGTCCGTAGGGCTCAGCATTGTTCCTAGCGCTCACACACACACCTTACAATCCTGTATACATACACATATACACACACACTCACACACCCAAGAGGCGTGCTCGATCACACGCACAAACACGAAACACACACGCTCACGCAGGCTGGCCGTGCGGTCGCTGCACAATGGCTGCCGCCCAATAGGGGGCTGCTCTACTTAGACAGCATTCGTCCCATTTCTCAGTGGTTTCCTGGAGACGGCGCACACACACATACACACGCACCTCGTATAGCGGGTCACAGAAAGATCTAGTCATCATGAGTTTCCATGTCTGATCATGGGGTTAACAAAAGACGGAGTGCGATGCCCTGAGGTTAGAAGTTAAAAGTTAAAAGTGACCCTACCGCCGAGCAACGGACCAAAGTAGAAGCATGTCTGCAACAAGTTATCACATATATCACGTATACTGACATACTTCAAATTAACAGTTGGCTACAGTTACCACTCTGTTAAGTGAACAGACGCTCAAGACTACTCAAGAATGTATTTTGGTCACTTATGTTGTATTAGATTTTAATGACATTGTCCAAAGACACCAGTCCTTAATCTCAGAAAATGGTGTTGGTCAGGAAATCTTTTCTCTTACGAATATTGTGGTGGGGTTGTTTCCTAACCTCACAAAATGCTAACAGGCTATGAAATTTCAACTCTCAGAAATGCTGTAGTGTTCATCTTTAATCTCATAAAACATTGTCAGTCAGGAAATCTCAACTTGTACAAAGGCTGTGGTGTTGTTGGTCCTTAATCTGGTAATACTAATAAAATATTAACACTCAGAAATAATATGATATTGGTCCCAAATCTCAGAAAATGTTGCTGAAACACAGAAGGCTGTAGCATCTACATCTACACTTTTCTTCGAGAAAATACACTAATAGAGTTGTGCATTGCTGTGTAATCATATATTACAACAACAGTCTTAACAGTTACCGTGGAGGATTTAAGTTAACGTGGGCTAAAATACTACTACTACTCTCTGAGAGCATGTGTTGAAAAATGTGGCATAAATTCGAGTCTGGCCACCGACGTACTGACAGTATGGTCACATGTGCCATCGTCAGATTGCCAAGAGGCGGAGCTTCACTCCCAACCAATCAAATATGGGCAAGGCTCCAGCTGTGATGCTCTGGGCAGGTCCAGCTGAAGCTCAGATGTTTATAGATGACTATCTGAAGCGGTGCTGTTTAAAACGGGGCTGATTTTAGTCCAGCATGCTAATCCACCAGTGCTGCCTCCAGCCTGCCCTCACTCCCTCTGACCCACTTCTGAGAAGACAAGCATTACCTCTCTCTCCCTCGCTCGCTCTCTCTTTCTCACTCTCTTTGTCTATCCATTAATGCTTTAAATCTCTACCTCTACTCTTCTGTCTGTGCCTCCCATGCTTCATTTATCTTCCACACCTCTCTCCCTCTCTCTCTCCTTTATCTGTAACCTGACCAGGTCAAGTGGTATCTCACAGTATGAAGCTAAATTGTATGTGGACACCTGGTGATTTCTACTATATGAGCTTCGGCAATATCCCATTCCCGGAAAATAGGCTTTGGAGGTTGGAGCATCATTGGTATGCAGTGGCAAAGCATTTTGGAGAAAGGTAGAGCAACTTTTTGAGTTTTTTCACCTTAAAGGACCTAAAGTGTACCTAACCACAGCCTTGACCACAACATTATTGCTCCATCAGTACCTAAGATCACAAATGTTGTTCCAGTTGAACTGACAGAAACAAACAAACTCAAAGATCTTGAAGAAAGCCCTCTCAGAACTGATTCTGGAATGGAATGTAGAAGAACATCGCAGAGTTGTGAGGGTCCACAAACTTTTGGCTATATAAATTACATACACATCTACCCCAGAGAATAAACAAACTGGACAAAGTACAGCAGTGCGTTTAGCAATCATACAGCACATCAGGCCTAGCTGATATGACTCCAAATCAATATCATGATGAATTAAAAATCTAAATATCTTGATTTTTTAAATCTAAAAATAATTTCTGAATCATATATCAGATCAGATATAGAGGCACACTGGACGGGGCACAGTCAAGCGACAACACATGCCAAGGTATGTTTTTGAGAGCACTGTAAATGAAAACAGACTGGGGAGGACATTAACAAAATTGTAAAAATAATTAAAATAATCATTATGGGCAAGATTATGTTGATTAGAGGTTCTCAATGTAGTTTCTGTAACTGCCCAGCCCTACTACACACACTAAAGAGTGTTCTCACTGCATTTATTATAAACACACATACTGCTCACTTCTAAGTGGGTATTCAGATTATCAATAATAATAACAGCGGTATAAAGCATGATGTTTGCACGTCCAAACTCAGAAGATGTGAGATGGTTCAGGAGATAAATAATATGTGTATAAAAGGGTATAAATATGTTTTTTAATAGATATAGTCCCTAATGTATCTGAAAATATATTTCCTTAAAAATCAGTGTGCGTATGCTGCGTTTATTTACTGTCACCACTAGATGGCAGCCACATTCCATGACATCTGGTATTTCTCACAGAATCAAGCTCTTAAGAAACAAATAACTAAATTCTTGCAGAACATAAAATATTACCTTCCAATTAACAATCCCAAGCAGTCATACTACAACCTCTGCGTAATTTCAGGTCTCTTATTAAGTATTCCGATTTCTAATTAAGTGGGCCCTAATTCCCTACTACTGGCTGAGGATCGTTAAAAGATGTTGATTAAAAAAAAAGTTCTCTGCTGATCTCTTTGCATTTACAAAGACAACTTTTCTTGACCCTAAAAAACAAACTAGAGAGCTAGAGAGCATCTGCAAAAAGGTGTCTGCCTCTTCTACCCTCCTTTGCCTCTCTCACTCCTACAGCAAAATAAGAAAACAAAGCAGAGAGAATGCACTCACTTTAAATTGTAAAAGCCTCTGATATTCCCTAATGCATGCTGAAAAGCAACATGGATTGCGGCACAGTCGTGTCTTTCAACATGCAGGCCACACACCTCCCTCCCCAAAGCCATTTAGTTCCTGTCACCTTCCCTCAGCGTAGCCTGATCCACCCTGAAACACCGCCTCACCCTCCACCCTCCACGGACGGGGCTGTTATAAAACAACACAGTCCTAGAGAGCAGGTTGGAAATAACTACAGCAAACACGGGAAGAAAACCATATTTATACACTGGTCAGTTTATTAAGAACGTCAACCTTGTGTGTTTTCTTGCTTGCAGGATGAAATGACAGTTCATTTGTTTCTATGAGCAACTGTGTGTTAGTCCTGTACTGGCCCTTGAATGTAGGGAGGCACTGATCTTATACAGATATCCGACATCGCTCCGATACTACCTCAAATAGCTGAATCAGGTAAAGGTCATCATTAAAGTAGCTGTTTATGCAGCTTGTGTTAATTGTGTTTTGTCAGGTTTTGACTTACATTGGTTTGTGGATTGTAATTTAATTTAAGGTTATTGAAATATTATATAGTTTTATATTGGAATTTTAACAATTTGTTGCATTATTATTATTATTATTATTATTATTATTATTATTATTATTATTATTATGAATTTTGTTTTTATGAAAGAAATTGTTCCTCCAGCTTGATGCTTTCCACATATAAGAATGTTTCCAGTCTCTTCCTCACAGTGAGACAAACTGTTTTTAAACCATACACTGGTATGAGCTCAGCCCAGTTATCTTTACTTCACTTCCAACAAACTTGCAACAACCAGCACATGATTTCATAACCGTTCTTGACTAGGTATTTAACGAAGCTATTGACCACTTTCAACCTAACAGTACTGACACAAATGTGTATACCTCTGGTTGTGTGACTGCTGTGTTGGGAATGAGTCTAAATAACTGCAGGTCAGCTGGGATCCTGGGGTTAGAAACTGACCATTGGTGCATAGATTAGAGGGTGGCTGACAAATGGGACACAGTCTTTCACTGAAGTTTCTTAAATAATTGGCTGATGAATATAAGTATAAGGTGGAATTTCCTTATTAGGTGAGAGTATTAGATTTTTTTCTATATAAGAAGGTCTTCAAGTGGCCACTGAATACTGAAGGTATGAACTCACCATTGTATTGCTCTGACTTTACTGTGCAAATGTGTTTGGACAGTATGTCAGTGTGGACATCAATGTGCTGGGTGTGTGTGGGCAGAAGACATACTGCTACTAACTGACTGACTTACACTTACTGACTCTCCTGATCGGCAAAGGTCACAAGCTTACAAGCAGTGAATGACAGGAGCAGTGTGTGAATACGTCAAAAGTGAGTGCATTAAAGGCCTTTATGCCATTTCTTTCAAGTCTTTCTGAAAGCATTGTGACACCCTGAGAGCCAGGATTAGAGCTCTACAGCATCAAACATTAGTTTTAATGCTAATCTTTCAAAGGATAACATTTCAAGATGCACCGTCAAACATCAGCTTGAGTCCTTAAATAAATATATCACATGCGTTAGATAAAACACATTAAGGCTTTCACTGCAAACTGTTTCTTTTTTCTTCAGCAACTGCCATGGTAATGAACGGGGTCTTAAATGTTGCACGTGTTCCCTCAATGACACTGTACAGTTTTGAGGAGGAAAAAGCTGTTCATCTTGCTGTGCTCTCAGCGGAAAAGCAAGCACTCTATTCAGATGATGAAGTAGAGCACTTGCAACGTTATGAACAAGTCTGCAAATGCAGAGCTTAAAATGCAGATCACCAATTACTCAAAGAAAGGGACAAAAAGCAGTGGTTAGAAATGGCAGGGTTAGAGAATAAGAGAGATTTTGCTTCGTTAACTTTCCTGAGAAATTCTAGCCCTGGATTTGAAACATCTGTAATTTGTTCAATGGGACGTACAGTATATTCATGTATGTTTCAGTCAAAAAATATCTGATCAAAGCCATAGACGTAGGGGCTTTGAATGTTTTTAATCATTTACTCCAGTAACGTATTTGCCTTTGTTCATGTTAAGGCAGTTCTTAGCATACAAATTTCAGTTAAAAGCTTTCAGCTGTTAACCTAAGTCTGAAAGTCTAACATCTGTTTCTAAAAAAATTGGAATGTTTCATGAATTTAGCTTTAGATCCAAATTCAGACTTTGAAGCAATTTCGGAATGACTAAACTTGAAATATTTTACATAAAGCAACTTTGACTGATATTACGTCCTTTGAACTGGCTCTTCAGGATCAATATTAACGTTATATGGCCCTTAATTTCAGAATCATATTAAAACTCAATGTTCTGCTCAATATCCATGCTCTTCTCCCCAACACTCAACCCTAATCTCCCTCCTCACCTAAATTCAGCATCATTAAAATAGTTAGGACCTCAGAACAAGCTTGAACCATTTTTTATGTTTTTGCCCTCTAGTCCACATCCAGGCTGAGGTCAGGTCATGTCCTGTCATATGCAGTGCTTATCCCACAAAATCTACCACATTTTCATCCTCAAGAAAGTGAAATATCTACACTACCAGTCAAAAGTTTGGACACACCTTCCCATTCAATGTTTTTTCTTTATTTTCGAGAGAATGCCAAGAGCAAAGCAAAGTAAAGGGTGGTTATTTTCAAGAATCTAAGATATAAAACATGTTTTGGGTTATTTCACACTTTTTGTTTACTACATAATTCCATAGTGCCTTCAGTGAGAATCTACAATGTCAATAGTCATGATAATAAAGAATAAAACATTGAATGGGAAGGTGTGTCCAAACTTTTGACTGGTAGTGTATACATGGAGTTTGAGGTCTCTAAAGCAAACTTTCCTCCTTCTCTTACACATCACACAGAAGTCAACCTGATGTAAACACCTGTAGGTTAGTCTTTACAGCTCTCATAACACATTCCCTCCTGTTCATTTTTGCTAGATCAGATTCTGTCCACGATGAGTCAGTCAATCAACACCCTCATCACCTATTAAAGCATTGACATGCCTCCTACACAGGACACCATCAGCATAGCCACAGCACATCGATACCCCTCGGAGATCCAGCATCAGCATTGTAACACACAGGACAGGTAACACACAGGGCAGAGACTCAAACTGACAGACTGTCACGCTGCCTTATCGACACCTCACCATGCGGCCCTGGTTTAGAGAGCTCTCCTTCTCTCCCTGGGAGATCCAGCCTGTTGCCAGTGGCCTTTACCCGGCTCGGGTCAATACGGTCATTTCCAGGCCACAGCCTTCCCGGGGAGCCGTCTGTCAGCCTGGCAGAAGCACTGCTATAGATTTATACTCCCTACACTCAATCGACCTCTCCAAAGGCCAGGCCTCTTTAATGCTGAACGGTCATAACGAACTGTCTATAAACTGGAGAAAGAAACTGTCATTTATGTTAGCACATACACAAGCTATAATAATAACAAAGCTCAGCTAAAGTTAACATTTGTGTTGATGCATATACACCCATCAGGCATTACATTATGACCACCTGCCTGATATTGGGTAGTTCTGCAGTTACACAGTCCTGTATGCAAGAAACTGTGATGCACTGTGTGTTCTGACACCTTCCTAACAGAACATTTTCACCAATTTGAACTACGTGAACTCTTCTATTGAATCAGACAACACAGGCGAGCATGTCCTCACCCTGGCCATTCATGAGCTTGTTGCCAGTAGGGGTGTGATGATACAATGTAATGATCCAAAACGAAAATATCAGACATCGTACCTATTATATTGAACAGGATATTTATTTAAATGTCATTGAAATGTCTGTATGAGCTCAGGAATAAAGGTCTTTGTTTGTGATTTGATATTAATGAAAATGTGTAAAATTAGCATATCATATTGTCTCATAGGGGGAGGCACAGTGGCGCAGTGGTTAGTGCTGACGCCTAATAGCAAGAAGCTCTTGGGTTCAACAAACGGGCCCGGCCGTAGGGGGTTTCTTTGTGGAGTTTGCTCACTGTGTTCGTGTGGGTTTCCTCCCATAGTCCAAAAACATGCAACATAAGTTAATTAGCAACTCTAAATTGGTGTGAGTGTGTGTGCCCTGCAGTGTGTTGTGCCTACCCAGGGTTGGTCCCCACCTTGCGCCCATAGTTCCTGGAATAGGCTGCGGTCCCCCTGGTACCCTGGCTGAGGTTATGTGGTTTGGATAATGAATGAATGAATGAATCAATCAAAATCATTTCGGGCAGGCACTGAATCGTCCATTGAATTGGCATATCATATTGTGATGAAACTTGTGATTTAAACTTGTGATGGCGGTTCACCAGTTTTCCTTCTTGGACCACTTTTGGTAGCTCCTGACCACTACAGACAAGCAACATCCCACAAGAACTGCAGTTTTGGAGATGCTCTGACCCATTTGACTAGCCATCACAATTTGGCCATCATCAGAGTGGCTCAAATCCTAACACTTGGCCAGTTTAATGCTTCCTACACACTAATTTGAAAGATAAAATATTCACTTGCTGCCTAATACATCTCACTTGCTGTCAGGTGACACTGTAAACTGGTTATAAAGATTATTCACTACGGCTGTTTGTGGTCAGAATGTCATGGCTGATCGGTGTACAGTATATGTGTAAAACAAATATACACAATACATTGATTGTTATCAGAAATGTTAATGTACTGCATTCATGAATCTTAGTCCAGGCATCACAGAGACTAGCACTGACATCTATGAAGTAAAACATTTCAACAGCCGAACTACAGAAACGTGCTTGGTAATTCACAATCGATTCCAGTCTGATAAGGATTAGGCTTCATGTCTGATACGGCAGTGAGGATAATAATGCTCACGTTACACATGCTCCATTTATCTCTGTTCTCTCTCTCTCTCTCTCTCTCACACACACACACACACACTCTCATTCATTCATTCATTCATTCACTCACTCATACAGATGTGTGCACACATAAACAGACACACAATCACTGAGGAGTCTAGATGAACCTCTATGAGTTGCTCTATGCACGCTCAAGCTGAAGTAACATGATGCAGTTTTAAACTTTCGAGAGTATGCTGGCAGAGAGAGGTGGAGAAAGGGGCGGGGGAGAGAGAGAGAGAGGAAAAGATGTGCACCACTTTGGATAAGAGCAACTGCTAAATGCTGTAATTGTTAATGGAGAGAGAGAGAATCAGACAGAGAGAGACAAATAGACAGTAGATGGATTGACAAGAGAGAAAGTAATCTCTCTCTCTCTCTCTCTCTCTCTCTCTCTCGCTCTATACTCTCTATATATATCTCTGTATATATATATATATGTATAAAGAGAGAGGAAGAAAGAGAGAAAAAGAGAAAGAGAGAGAGAGAGATTGATTATTTGCCGGTTCAGTGGAGCAGATTCTTCACAATAGCACAGTTCCCACCCTGTAATTGGATTTGGGAGTGAAGGAGGCGGCACTGCACACACAGCCAGAGAACACTGCTGCAGTTAGCAAGTACACACACACACACACACACACCCCAGTCTTCAGCGAGATTACAACAGTCTTCTGTTCAGTCCTTCTCCAGCACCGTTAAGCCTCTTACAACTCACAGAACATGGTTAATTCCCGTTTTTACTGAAAAACTATTTCACCACTCTGCTGCGCAAATAAAAGTATAACTTGTCCATCACTTCCCTCCACAAACATGTAATAAACCATAAAGCAAACTACAAATCAGTTTGCAGAGTCCACAGCAGTTCCCTCCCGTATTTGTGTTTACCAGAGCAGCGAGCATCAAACCGGTCTGGGCCACGCTGTCCTTATTCCAGAAAACGCACACACACACACATACACACACACACTGCATATCAATTAGCAGTGATAAGATCAGGCCCGGAGGAATGGTGATTTATGGTCTGTCTCTCTTAAGCGCTGTCCTCATAAACGAAACTACATTAACATGCTTCTCTCGTTCGGCTGTTTACAACAACCCATTAATCACCACATCAGCACAAGGAGGGTAGAAGGAGAAGGTTGTGAGTCCGAGAGAGGCGACATGCCAACGTCTGGACTAGCCATGCTAAAGATGGCAGGACAAGTACATGCATCTGGGGTTAATGGTGGCCATTTTTGTTTATTGGTGACAAGGTGCGTCTAATGTAAGAAGCGTGAGAATCTATACATTTGATATACAGTATGTCATTTGAATAGATGTCTACACTTCACAAATCCAGTCGGATAATGATGCTGTTAAATGGATTCACAAATTCATAAAAGACAATCAATCTGTCTTAAAAAATGGCATGATCCACCGTCCCCAGCATCCACCATCACCTACAATCCCACCTTTGGCCACCATAGCCCACCTTGTCTGATGCTCCCTGTCCTTGTTAAAATTGGAGACTCCTGAAATTTTGAATCTGTGTTTGCACATATCTTTATCTGTCTCACCTATGTCTGCTATCTGTGAGGAGATATTTTGTGCTCCTGAGTTTGGATTTGCCAGCTCTATTTCCCAGGTTCATTCTCAGGTATATCTGCTCACTAAAAATGGTCCATGGGACCACACTGTAACCCAAACGCTTAATAAAACTAATTAAACTCTTTATAATTTTTGCTAACTGGAATCAAAATCAACCTACTGCTGCCAATCTGCAAAACACATCAGCATCAATAGTGAAAATCAGAGCAGAAGTTTTTTCCACCAATTTGCAGAGAGTGGCACATGCCAGAGTTTTAAGTAACGCAGTAGTGGCGGTATGGTGTTAGCTCTCTCACATGCAAATCGCCTCCATTCCCTCAGAAGTTAATTAGCAAATGCTTTATAATTCATTAAGCAACACTGAAATTCTAAACAAACTGGTGAATAAAGTCCTCTCACGCTCAGACACGGCGCTAAACACAGCAGCTACTGCTGACTACTGCAGAAACACCCCTCAGAGGCACACACACACGGAAATGAACATACACAAGTGATAGCACAACAAAAACAGGTACATACACAAACACACAACATATCAAAATCAAAATGACACATATTAAAAGTCTATGTTCATTCATTCATACACACACAAACACACACAAATGTACAAACACAAGCAAGTACAGGCACACACAAATGCAGTCACAACAAACACAAATTCAAGTCTATATTCTCTCTCTCTCTCTCTCTCTCTCTCTCTCTCACACACACACACACACACACAGCATTTGTGAAGCAAAGCCTCACATATTAGGCTCCATTAATCTCTAGACTACAAACTTTATTTATGCGCTCATTTAATTGGCTGTGCGAGAACTGAGGCGCTACCACTTTATAGCCAATTAAAGTCAAACAGCTCACTCAAATAAAACGAAAATGGCTACAGAGCCAATAAAGGAGATCTAAAAGGATTCACTGCATTTTACAGGACTCAGGAGCCTCTCAGACATAGCAGAACACAATATACACCCAATACATACACACACTCACACACCCCCACTCAATGTTCTGCTCACATCCGCACCGGGATGCGTGAAAGGTTTGTCAATAAGCTAAACAAACAGCACATAAATCGGGGCACAAACTAATAGGCGAGAGGTCAGATGAGGTGAAAACAAACTTATATTCAATATTCATGATCTGATTTTATGGGGTGTGGTGGCCTAATGGTGAAAAGTTGTAGACGTTGTAGGTTCAAATCTAGATTGATCCATCTAACAAAACTGAGCAAGACCCTTAACCCCAAGGGACACTGTCTCCAAGGAGACTGTCCCCGTAATTAGGTAATGGAAGTCACTTTGGATGAGAGCATCTGCTAAATGCCAAAAATGTAAAAGCCTGACTATGGATGATGGCAGAAACCATAAAAAAGGCAAGCAGAACTGCTAATAATATCTGGATTTGTTTGGGAAAAACTTTGTCTGATTGGTCTGTGATTTTAGATTTCACTTGTTCCATGTGACACCAAGAAAGTCAAATTTAGCAGCATTTATCCGTACACTCCGTATCTTTAAAGACTGGTGACATTAATACCAGGTTAACGTTGCATAATGATTCCAACAAGAGCAATGACTTTTAAAAAGGTTTCAGTCACAGCAGGTCACATGCTCACACCGTAACACACCCTTAACGAAAGAAGAATGACAAAAAAGTTTAACACTGAAATGGGAGTCAGAAGGGAGACATGCACGGGTTTGGGTGGGCTCGACGGACAGGTGAGGTGACAGTGGGCGAGGCGTGCAGTTTGATGTGACAATGGGCGGGGCATGCAGGTGAGGCGAGACATGCCGAGTGCTGAGTGGTCAGTACCTGGTGATGTCAGAGTCAGGGAGCAGACCTATGTGGTAGTGGGGGAAAGGGACGGAGTGCAGCGGGCTTTTATCAAACTCCACAGGGGAGTAGTGGCGGGGAGAAGGGGCGCGATCACACAGTTTATTCACAGTGCTGTAAACCGGCTCTGGAGGCCTGGGGAGGAAGAGAGAGACATAGTAGAAAAGCAGAAGAGCTCTGTGTTAGTGTGCTCAAAAGAAAGAGAGAGTGAGAGAGAGGACGAGAAAGGAGGAAAAGTCTAAGCAATAACACAGTGTTAGAGGTTCAGCGGGGGACCATGTGCAGTTAGTTAAGTGCTTGTTCATTTTCGTTGAGGTGCGTTCCGTCTCCAAAAACCTTTCTGTTGAGCAGGAACAATGTGCCTCGTTCACCAACTGCTCTTATAAGAAAAATTGCTCTTACAGTTTTTACAAAGATTCAACATGCGCTCATGTTTCCTTCCTAAGTAAGAGCAGAATCTTCAACAGCTGAAGAGTATTTGCATGTCTGCTTGTGCAAAACCTGGGGTTTCTTCAGTTCTTCTGTTGTATACTATTATATAAATATATATGTAATATATAAGTATGTCTTATGTTGCTTAAGAACAGATTTAAGAAGAAAATAGTGGTGAATGAAGCCCAATAAACTCTCTTGACCTGCATCTGTAAACACAAGTTTGTCAAAGAAAATACAAGGACCACCTGTTTCATAAGTCATCATTACATGTATATATGAGTCATCAATTGTATGAATCATTTTACAGCTCCGCAACATAATACACACACGGTGTATAATGTACATGGCGGCAAAAACACTTGTGTAATGACCTTGTCATGATTACTAGAAAAGTGAGCTTGAGGCAAATGACATGCTTTGTTGGTAAGGCTGAGTATTTTACCATTCAGTATTACCATGAAACAGGCCTGTGGAGGTTTGAAACTGGAAGCACAAGTGGTGCTTTAGGGTTTTACGCATCGCTGTCTCTCCTTCATTCAGCTCTCTCTCTCTAACTCACACTTTCATTTCACGGCAACCTCCCCCTCTCTAAAAAGCTCTCTTCTCTGTGCGTTACATTACAGCCACCTCTTCTCGCTCACGTTCAGCACTAAACAAGAATATCAGCTCTATTTCTGAAAGAGAGGCGGAACAACGTGATGAAATGCATCTGTATTCTTTAAAACAATGCTCACAAAATGATACACACTGTTAAATGACATGAGCTGCGATCACTGGAATGGGTTCTGAATGAGTGAACAAAGAAAAGAAGATTTCTCTTTAATGTTTCTAGGAAAACTACCAGGTACATCTGTTTATGCAGTTAGGATGGCATGACAAAAATAAAATGTCCTGAGTAAAATTTAACTTCTATCAAGAACCATGTGTGTGCTGCATACTGTATAACCACAGTTTATAGTTTAAAATCAAGTGTTTCCTGTTAGGACACTACGGAGTTGGATGATGGTGAGGTGAGAGTGCTGTGAGGGAGTGGCAGTCAGGAAAGAGTGAATAGAAAATGCTGACTGGAGACGAAGAATTGTTTAAAACATTTCACCTTCATCTAACAATAATTGTATCCCTGTGTTTATCTGGGACACACGAACATATTTTTGTCAATTTCTCAGTCGAGGATTAAGCCTAGTCCTGGACTAGATTTGAGTTTCAGTGGAGAATTTCCATTGGTACTGCAATTTAGTCCAAGACTAGGCTCAATCCATGTTCAATAAACCAGCCCATAGTGTACATGAAAGGCAAGATTTAAAGTGACCCAACTGACAGTTCATTTAGGGCCAATTTCTCTGTCAAGGATTAAGCCTAGTCCTAGACTATCTTTGAGTTTGAATAGTAAATCTCCATTGGTACTACCAGTTAGTCCATGACTAGGATTAATCCATGAGCAAAAATCCAGCCCCTAAAGCAGGGGTAGGCAACTCCGGTCCTACCCTACCTGGTGGTAATCTACCTGAGACCAGGTGTGAATGTTCTGAAATCCAGTTGGATGGAAAACTTCCAGGACACAGAACCTCCAGGACCAGAGTTAGCCCTACCCTAAAGGATAGTAGTAGCTAGAAGTGAAGATTGGGTAAAAATGCAGTTCCATTTTCGGCCATTTTTTTAGGAGAAATTCTGCCCTCCAGTGGCTGGCAATGGAACATCATTTTTACCCAATCCAGTCATGCTAGTGAGCAGCAGAATTGACCAGCAGAATTTCAAACTGTTCAAACACTGTAAAATACTCTTCTAACAGGTGTGTTCAGGCAGTTGATCAATTTTCTTTTGTGAACTGGATAAAGGAAGATGTCAATAGGAAATGTCGAGGTGGAGGCAAAATGATGCAAGTGATTTAAACCCTTTGTTGGTTACTGGTAGGGGGTTCCATTCCTAGTAGAACTAGAAAAAACAAGTGTCTCTTGGGTCCCTGAACACAACCCTTAACCCAAAAATGCCCCAATTGCTGTAATTAGGAAATTGTAATAAAATGTAATTCAGTATATTTGAATGTATGTGAAGCTACAGTTCCTATGGTGCTGAACTCTGCTTTAGCCAGAAAATGAGAAAACTCAGAATTTGACTGAAAAACTCCATACTGACCCACTCATATAAACACATCATCTTTATCCCAAACGTCTGACTCTCACCTCAGTTGGAAGTGCTGCGAGTCAAACCTGTGGCCCTCCCCGTCATCCAAGGAGGGATTTCTGATCAGAGAAGAGACAGCAGGTCAGCACAGAGGCCACAAGTCCACCATCATCAGTTCCGTGTTTACTGAGACGTGTCTGCTCGTGTTGTGATATGTGTAGCTCGGAGTGGACGCGACATGCAGACTGTGAGACAGTACAGACGGCTCGACACGCCATAGACACTCAACGAACCCTGCACAGAAGGGGACAGCTGGGTTTCACACACGAACACACACACCACCAACAGACACGCTTTCACCCAGCCTTGAATCTACTGAGCTAGAGCTCTTATAACGTTACCGCTCTCAACAGAGCACATTCATTGATTCAGTGATTCAATATACTCCAGGATGCTGCAGACTTTCTCATTATTATATTATTATATTTATTGGCTCACTGGCTTTTAGCATTTTGGGTGGGGTGTGCCTTTAAATTACTGTCAGTAAAAATACCATAATATCAAAAATCTTATTGAACTCTAATATCTGCCATTTAAATATTCACATTATGGACTGTGTGTGTTTGTGTGAGGGATTGTCCATGAAAATGTCCACAGGGGAGTATGAGTGAAGCTATGATGTGTGTATAAGGGAACTGTGTACACATTTTAAGTGGTACACTACAATTTATTTTATTACTGAGCCCCTTACTTGTATGGTCTAAAGCCCACATCCACACACATGCTACCTTCTGCCACAGTCAATTCATTATTCATATTAAGAGATGTGGCACAGCTTCGCATTTATTATGCAAAACCGCATACATATTCTTTTTCTGCTAATCGTCTTAGCCTATCTGCTTGAATCAATTCATCTTCCTATTACTCAACAAAGGATCTTAAGCCATAACATTCTCATCTTTTCCCTTACATTCTCTAACTAGCAAGCGTTTTAATCGAGACACTATAAATCTTTAAGGGCTCTTTCCTCTCATGATGACGGGAAGAGATCAGGGGAGCAAACCCTGCAGATTAGCCTATCTTAGCACCAGCACCTGGACTCGGCTAAGCTCTTAGTCAGGCACATGGATGGAACGCTAATCCCAATCTCGCAGCTCAAACACCGTCCCTCCCAGCACTCCCACAATGCATTAGTAATTCATGGCGAATTCGGGGAAGAGGGGTTTGAAATGCAGAGTGACTTTAACGGCTAACTTATTCTTTCTTCTTGCCTATTCCGTCCTGCACCCTCCCTCCATGTCTCTCTGTTCTCCTTCTCTCTGTTCTCCTGCAGAAAGGTAATTTGCGGTGCAGTACGTGACGTGGCTTTTAGCCAACAAAGCTACTAGAACCCTGGGCTACTGCAGAAGACCATATACATTCACCATGAACACCAATTTATCATAAACAATTCCTCACCGACTCAACATTTACACATAAAGACGTAGAGACTCACATTACCAATAGCAAAATGACTCCAACCACCTTAACAGCCACCAATGACGCATCATATTTAATAAAATAAATTTTCAATACATCTTCTGCATCTACTATCCTGATTTGTTATCTCGTAAGTTTGATATTCATTTGTTGCTTAACTGAACTCTGCTACCCATTTCTGTACTTAGACTTTTTGCTAACATGATTATTTGATTAAAGTATATAAGTTAGTTGGCAGTAACTTGGTTTTAATGACAGTTGTTGATTTTAAGTCTAGCCTTACAGATTGAAGAAAAGTCATTGACTACAAAGCACTGCTGTAAGTCGCTCTTGATAAGAGCGTGTAAATGTGTAGAATTTATTTATGCTAATTAAGAGATTAGCAACCTCCAGATTCAAGATACTAAAATTATATTCACAATTACAAGTACTGTTACATGACTGAAATACTTCAATATTGCATGTTTATTGCATTATTCCTCGGCCAAAATAAATATTATCTCAAAGCTTTAGCTCATCATATCACTGCTATTAACACAGTATAGCATTAGCTACATAGCTTTAAGCTACAGTATAGTGTTCTGGTAGCTGGCTTTATTATCCAATGTAGCAAAGCAGATCATTTACAGTAATACATACCAAAGATTCAGACCTGAAAAAATACTCATATAAGTACAAAAAAATCCCCAAAACTTAACCACAGTGGCAGAAATACTTCTCACTACTTCCACCCAGTTGGTTATAAAAACAACCTTGCTGGCGTAGTGCTAGTTACAAACTTTCTAAACATCACCTCAGGCATGACCTGCAGGAGTGTAGTGGTGTCTGTTCCACTCAGGCTGACTCTCTGGATGTGCTGCTAGGGTTTTTTTGGAGGGGGGCTGTGGGGTTTGTAGCGCTCCCCCTCATGCGGCCCTGTTCTGGACGGTCAGTCTCAGGTTCTTACAACTGAGCATCCAGTCAGCCCTGTAGGAGCCATATGCTTCTTAAAATAAGCCCCCAAACAACTCTGCACACACAAACACCCACACCCACACACACACACAAAGTGGAGATAAACAGCCCTGGGTGCCATCTGCTCTCTGCACAAGAGACGAAGAGTTTGGCGTGATCTTAACAGATAACTGGCAAGATTTAAACTCATTATATATGTTACAAGACAATAGAGAAACTACAAAGTTTATGTAAAGTTCCCAGCGTCATAAAGGATCCACTGAAGGAACTAACTTACCAGCTTCTAGCAAAAAACTCAAAACTAGGGCTGCACGATAATATTGCAATCATATCAGGATTGGCCAATAATTGTCATCGTCCTCTGACCAATGCTTAGATTTGCCTGATATTATTTTATGACCCATTTATTGTACGTCGGAAAGGCAGCGCTTGTGCCAGACATATCAAAAGAAGGTGGGATTTTATCGAGCCTGTCTAAATATGTACCATGTTAATTTGTGCCTAAAATTCTGAGCACGCAGTGGAACACTCATGAGCAAAATTTCTTGTCCTTTTGTGCTCAACTCTGCCTGCACGCGTGAAAATTTTGTACAAAGGTTGTACGAAACATTATTTTAGATTTGGGGCTATGTTTACTAGAATGAAGAACACTCTTAGTCTTAGATCTTTGTGAACTACAAAGCCAATCGTGCACTTCGCTCAGGATAAAAACATCTAGCTAAAAACATATGTAAACATTTGAAAGTTAAAAACAAAGTTGCGAAAATGTCATAGGGTCTCCCTAGAGGCCTGGATATTATTTTAAAGACCACTCTTCATGGAAATAAAAAGAGCTTCTGGAACCCATCGTTCCACTTACTTAAGTGTTTGAAATTTACGCTCTAAAAACACTTTTCTATAAACTACCGTTTCCAACCTTTCCCAAGACTGTGTGAGCTCTGTTGGCTCTAAACTTGTAGGCAGCGACAAAAACACATCTTGTTGCTCAGTGCAACAGCAACGTCACAACAAGACTTCATGAAACAGTTCAACATTCAAACTTGATACTCCAGCTTCAAAAAAACACTAGCACCAGACAGGGGGGTTGTGGACTAACAGGGGAGAAGGGGAGGAACAAGAGGGGCTTCAAAATCCCAAAACTATTCCATCACAAGTTGTGATGCTTCCAGCCTGGCTGTTTTGAGGATTTCCACACAGTGACACATTGAGGAGGGGGTAGGAAGTGGGGTGGGGTCTATACAGAGTCTACCTGTGGGCTGTGGCGTCTGGCGGAGAGAGGGAGGGAATTACCGTAAGAATGAAAAGCCATCCAACCTGTTAATGTCCTCCTCCCCCAGTAGGTGGCGTGGCAGGGGCGAATAGCGTCCGGGGGAGATGGGAGGAAGACTGGACTTATAATCCAGCGTCCCGTTATTACCAGCGGGAGAGATATGATTATCCATAGTGGGAGAGAATGCTGCAGGAAGAGACAGAAAGAGAGAGAGAGTATGAAAGTGAGGAATCGTTAAATTTTTAAACTAGTCACATCACTTCTCATTTTCCTCACTTCTCATTCAATTTGCCTCTGTTATAAACATTTCATTTTAGCATTCATGTGTCATGCTTAAAAGGCAACTACAAACATTCACACACAACGGGCCTAATTCAGAAGCCGCTCTAAGGAAGAAATCGTTCTAAAGAACCCACTTAAGAAGTTTTCATGAAGGTTCTGGCATTCACCAGTGTTTTCTTATTTTCAACCTTAAGCTCTATAGTTCGGTGTCGAGGACCGACTTATGCTCCTTCTAATTTTCGCACCCTGTCATGCACGCTAACCACTCTGGGCAGGTTTTAAACGTGCTTTTAGCCTCGTAACTGTCACGTGCACTCTGATTACGTGACCGAGACAAGGATTCGGATGAGTCGGTTCGTTTCGGGAGTATAAAAGGAGTCTTTTTCTTGCGGCGCTTTGCTCGGTCATTGAGTCACCTGCCCAATTCTGATGAACTGGGCAGGTGACTCAATCAGCTTAACTATGAGTACTCTCGGTTCTTTGGTTATCTCTCCGATCGAGTGTGTGTCATATAGAACGTGGATTCTTGTGGGAATCCTTACTCTATGCGTTAGAGAGTTCTTAGATCAAAGTGCATGGCTCTCCTACCTACTCACTCTCTCAGCCACGTTTGGGTTAACCAACCACGCTACATTGGGCTAACTGCTAACGGCTAATCACTTCTGCCATATCCTAACCAGATCACTGACAGTAACATGATCAAAATATCATTACAAGTTCTGGACAACGTGAACCGGTTCTTTACAAGACAACACAGTGCATGTATAACTGCAGTTTTGAAAGAACAGTGTAAAACAGTGTTTATTCTGGAAGTCACATACCTTTGTTTACTCTCGTCGCTTCCGGTAAGTGCACACTAGTCAATGCATGACGTTTGAACTGCAAATCCTAACTAGAGGAGTTGTGCAGTTCTACTGTATGAGTCATGGCAACAGTACAATGTAGTCATCTATATTTAAATCAGATATTCTTGGTTCTCTTTCCAAGACGAAGCTGATGTTCACTTCAAAGAGTCGTTTCATTCATGACGTCACATCACTAATGGGCATTCGTAAGAATTCCAGCTCAGTGTTGTTGGAACTATGTAGCCTCAATATCATGTTGTTGGATATTCATTACTATGGACATAACCACAGCAATGATTGATCATTGTTTTATTAAGAAAAACGTTTTGGGATATGGGAGAGCACGAGCTCGACAGTCGACTAGTGTGGACTTTAGAGGAAGCGACGAGAGTAAACAAAGGTCTGTGACTTCCTGAATAAACATTTTTTTGTACTGTTCTTTCAGAACTACTGCAGTTATACATGCACTGCGTTGTCTCGTAAAGACATTTCAGCATGTTAAGAGGCAAAGAGCACGTTTAAAACCTGCCCCGAGTGGTTAGAATTACAGTCATCAGGGTGCGAACACTAAAATGAGCATGAGTCGGTGTAGGCAGCACCGTTTTTGTTGCTACTGACAGTCCTCTGTGACATCGAACACTAGAGCTAAATGCTGAAATTGAGCAAAGTTCTCCTTTAAGATTTGTTATTAGGTAAGAAGAGATTCTACAACTGATTGAAAACCACTCTTATGCGAATTTTGTTGTGTGCAAAACTTCAGTTCATCAGGTCTATACTTTAATAATAACATACTATTTAAATCTTAACTTTCTTAAGAACAAATTTAATAGAAAACTTTGAATGAGACCCATTTTGCATTCGCCACGACTGGCACAGCTTCTGTGTCAGGTTATAAAAGCGTGTGTGAAGCTACTCACTGTGGGTCATATCTGGAGCCCCATAGGGATCTGAGAGATAAACACTAGTGGGCTTTCCGACCTTCAGATACACAACATCTGACGTGTTCTTCAGAATGGCTACTGCCTCCTCGTGGGTCACTTCCTCCAGTGTGTAGTTGTTCACCTGAAAAAAGAGAGAGGGGGCGAGAGAGAAAGAGAAAAAGAGAGAGAGAGAGAGAGAGAGAGAAGTACTTGCATACGGCTCAGTAGTCAATGGTGAATCAGTGCAGCCAAATGCTTTCCGCACACACACAGGATTACACACGGCACTGATCCCGTTAATTAAATCAAACTCGGCTTTAACGACTTTAACGACCCTCAGTGGCAGCAGGCCCTGACTCACGCCTCGCTGCAGGGAGAGCAGCAAACCACTTGCATTTCACGTGACCCGACTCTTCCCGTGCACGCTTTCAAAACTGCAGACAGGAAAGAGAAGTGGTTTGTTAACCCTGCTTCAATGTCAGCTTTTGAAGTAGTGTGACGCAAAACCAACGCTGACACATCACACACTGAACTTTGCTGTACTGCGATGCGCTGCAAGTCAATAAACTGTCGTTGTTCGAAAACCTGCCCAGTACTGTAGCACCATTTTAAGAATAGCGTAAGCATTTTGATCTTGAGAATTGCAAAACAAGCCGAGTTTGGGCTACGGTTGTTTCTAAAGCCATGGGTTTTTCTGAATGGGAACGTTTCTGAATTTAGGGTTGGGTTATTCATTCAAATCATAATGACAATGACTACAAACTTGCTTGCTTTAAAATAGCTTTTAAAAAAATTACACAGGGTAGAGACACATGACTGAACATAACATAACATTGTTGTAAATGGATATTCGGAAAAGCATTGTTTGAAATTATTAATAGAAAGTATTTATTCACCATAAGTCTTTGAGAGCTGTCAATTCAGATTTTCGATTAACTGCCCAGTCCTAGTTCATTCTCATGTTATGAGACTTTTTATTGTACATTTCCTTGAAAAAGGCCCCACTGAAAACATGCTTTGTGGACTTGAAGCATGCAGAAATATACCGTAGTACTGTTTTAAAGTCCTCCAGTTCATGTGATGCCATCTGACAGTGATAAGTGTATCAAGTCAAGGCATGTAGCTTCAGGAACTGCTGCTAATCACACACTCAAATCTCGTTAGGGACCAAATTTTGAGTCGTGGATGATGCTGGTCAGGATTTGAGGCTCACCATGAGGAGTCTGTCTCCAACATTTAACCTGCCGTCCTTCTGAGCCGCTCCGCCATCGATGATCTTGGTGACGTAGATGCTGTTGTCACCCGGGATGTGCTGATTCCCCACACCACCTGCAATACTGAAGCCCAGCCCTGTCAGAGCAGAGAGGTAGAGGAAAAGCGTGGGTGAGAGGAAGAGGGACGGAGGGAGGGAGAGATGGAGTGAGTGAGTGAGGCAAAGACATGGAGAGACAGGGCGGGAGAGGGGTGAAAGACATGTAGAGATGAGAGAGGGAGGGATGAGAAACGGAGAGGGAGAGATGGAGGAAGACAAGGAGGAAGTAGGGAGAGAAACAGAAGGTGGAGACAAAAAGAGACGGAGTGAGATGCAGAGAGAGAGAGAGTCAGCAAGAGAGGGAAGGAGTGAGTGAGGGAAAAAGAATGAAAGAGAGAAACAGAGACCATTTAGAG
The DNA here is from genome assembly GCA_032718565.1 of Distichodus sexfasciatus. NCBI lineage: Eukaryota > Metazoa > Chordata > Actinopteri > Characiformes > Distichodontidae > Distichodus > Distichodus sexfasciatus. The sequence continues at coordinate 1,955,852 of JAVGVS010000014.1, forward strand.
AGAAGAAAAGAGTGAGAACAGGAAAGAGGGAATTGGAGAGAAGGAGAGAGGAAGGAGGAGAGAAGAGCAGGGATGGAGGGGGAGTAAAAGAGGGAGCAAGAAGGAGAGAGAGAAAGAAAGAAAGAAAGAAAGAAAAAAAAGAAAGAAAGAAAGAAAGAAGGAAAGGTCAGTTTTGAACATTCTCTTCACTCCATATTTCAGTAAGTGATCTTTCACAGAGTGGATTACACCAAGTCTGGCTCCGTCACACTGACTAGTAGAATAATGACTTCAAACGCCGCGCTGCTCTTCCCAGGTCTCTCAGGGCCCGTGTGAGAAGGTTTCATCCCATTGATCCTGCTTTTATTAAGAGATTCTTAATGAGGTTCACTCTTGAACACTGGAATATGATTAAAATTCATAATGTCGCCCTGTACAGAGTCGCAAATGGAGGGACATTACGTCTCGACCTTTTTTAGAGACTCTGGTGTGTGTTGGTGTTTGGCAAGGACTGTGCAACGATGATAATTTGGGTTCATAGCCTGCAGCTCTTTTTCTGCATTTTGCATGTGTGTGTGTGTGTGTGTGTGTGTGATGTGTCATCCCCTCTGATTTCTAAATAATGCATCAAAGCAGCTTGTGCCTTTCTTCGCATAGTGCTCTGTTTACCGCTCTGCCCTTAACAACAACTTACACAAGGAACAAACAAATAACAAACAGCTCGCACACCATCCAAGGACCCGGCGTTTTGTTTGGCTCTGACTTGCTGCCAAGGACACGGTTGTGTTCCCTAAAACATTTAAAGTAATTCAAGACAAGTTAATGCCTTAAAGCAGAGGTTCCCAAAGTTGGGGGCACGGAAAAGCAAATGTATGGCTTTGAAAATGACCTAAGAGTGTCAGTCTCACAGCTGCAAGCCTGATTTTACCTAATGTTCAGCTTTGAGTTTTTTCTCCTCTCAAGAGGCTGGTTGAGTTTTAAATGCTTATCTGGGTAGAGAAGAAACTTTGAGGAAAATGCGTTAAAACAGCTGGGCTGGGAGCATTACTGCAGGGAATTAATTTGGAAAATAATGGATCATTTTAAAATGGAAATGATTGTACATCCACTGGTAGATCCTGCGCAGTTTATCATATAGGAATCTGCCGACAATGGCTTTTTAACAGTTTTTCGGCATGGGACTGATCCTTCGATTTGCTTGATGTCTCTAGTCGGTGTTTTACGACGCAAAGGCTAGTGCTTATGCCAGACATGTCTAAAGGCCGAGGTCCGATGGCATTATTTTATGGCAAAATTCTGAGCATGAGGTGGAGCAAATCTCTTGTCTTTAAGCGCTCAACTCTGCCTGAATGCACAATTTTTTTTTATGAACTTAATTGTGTGTTTGCCTCACTCAAGGTGATTGTGAGCTCGCACATGGGCTGTGTCCCGTACTACTGCACTTCACAGAATGGTAGGTAAGGCGCTCTTATCATACTTTTCTATCATGTGTGTGAAATAGCCGAGGATGTAGCTTTACAGCTCTCTACGCACTAGGTAGTGCACACGAAGAGTTACACCACATAGGACAAGATGTTGTGCAATATGCTTGAAATGCTCCGACCTCGCTCCCCTCTGCTTTCACAGTCGCTTGACTTGGCAGCGTATTACAAATGTCAGAACTATGGTGTTACTTTTCTGCCAAAATTCTGACCACACAGTGGAACTTTGGCGAGCAAAATATCATACCTTTACGCGCTCAACTCTGTCTGCAATCGTGCTCGCCTTCCTCATTTACCGGCGTCAGTATTGGCATCGGCAGAATTAAGCATGAAAAATATCAGATATTGGCATCAGCCAAAAATTGCCTTGCCATGTGTCCTTACTTTTCAACATATTTGCCTAGATATCGGATATAGACGCAGCACTTGGGTGAAATGTAATCATAAAAAACCTGAGTGAATGAAAGCCACAACAAGAGGATGAAAAGGGGGAGAATCGGGTGCTGGAAATATTGTGTAAGGAGAAAGCGTGTGTGTGTGTGAAAATATTCCTATCTACAAATGGGTGACCCTGCAGAAAAAATTTAGTAATCAAAGCCTTAAAGACACACGACTTTCCCCACGTATGCACCCACACATGGATTAACAGCAGTGCTTTTGAGATATGTGATGTAGTTCCTGGGAACCTTTTGGGCCTTTGATGAGCTTGATCTCCACCACCGTCTCCAGCATGGGTCTCCTCCTGCGCACGTAGAGCCGAACTATGGAGCCGGCCACCTTCAGAGCCTCTACCGCCCTGCTGTGGGAAACCTCGGACACGTCCACCTCGTTCACGCGTAGGATACAGTCGTTCACCCTGCATACACACACACACACAGGCAGAAAGAAAGAGAGAGAGTAAGAGTTGTGTAAACCCCTGCTGTATAGTTCACCACCCCTGTGGAGAGTTCCAGATTGTGGCAGCCTCTGGTCCAAGGACAGCCATCTCCTGAGGCGTGCTCACACAGAGCAGCTGAGGCCCATCACATACACACACACACACAGTGAGAGGAAAGGGAACGCAACAGTGTGTGACATCCTGCCTCGCCTCCCCCTATCTCACTGACAAACTTTAGCAGCGTAGAGAGTTAGTTATGCGAGGATGATTATTTAAAAAGTAATAAAAATGTACAATCACAACAGTTTTCAACATGTCCAGCATTCTTACTCACTTCTATTCATGAACCTGTACGCTAACAGCACCACGTCCGGACCTTCCGCGTGAACTAATAAAAGACATTTCAGATAAGATTTCTGCCCAACGTCTGCTAAAAATACATTGGACTTCGCACCTGTAACAGCTTCGGGTCAGAGTTGTCTGTTTAAAGCCGTGCTAAAATAAGCTCACTAATTATTTCTCACTTGACTCACATAAAAACAAGCAGAGAGATGTGCAAACCATATACCATATATTTCCCTGTAAGAAAAAGAGAATATATCGAGATATATATTGTATATGGCCATATAGCTTAAAAATATTGTCATAATCCAATGCATTCTGTGGTTTAGTCGTATGCTGTAATGGTCAGTGGACTTCACCTCACTCTGCCGGGACAGGACAAAACACTAACAGGGCCATCGCTGCAAGTGCTTTCACCTCTTTCCTTGTCTGCTTTGCCCTCTCTGCTGCAAAAACAGCTTTTTTAAAGTCCCTGAGATCCACACCTTACAATCTCAGGATGAGGACACCTCCAAGAATGTCCCTGTTTTAAAACAGCTCTGAGTTCACTGTATCCAAACCGCACAGGCACCAGCCAGCTTCCGACCCCTGCGATGCATCACCGGTGGGACGTACCCTGACCACACACTCCTTTGTCCTCCCCAGGAGCTCAACACATTTCACTAACACTTTGTTCAGAAGCTGAAAAATTCCTAGAAACAACAAAGCTGTGAAAATTCTCCCTCATGTGCCAACCTCTGATCGTCGTTATTAATCACACTGGCAGCCCGAGCCAGCATGAGATCATCAGCAAAGCAGACAATGTGGCCAACAATGAAGGAAAACTTAATGGGACTTAGGGCTAATATTAGCTTTCCTTCATTGTTTTGAGCTGAGTGCCCCTTTAACACTAAAATGCCCTCTGGAGCACAATTTACATATAGGGGTAAAAGCCCACCGCCCACAATGTATTTACACATAAAGAGGCCAGCACAGAGGACTATCACACACAGCTGACCTTCAGGGGGAAGACACACACTGCTGTGTTTTGCTATCTTTATGAGGTCCCTCCACTGACATTCACCTCACCCTAATTCATCTTCACCTGAGCCTAAAGAATTTTTTTGGCTGGGTGAAGTAAAATAAATTATTTAGACAAATAACACAGCATCAAACCAACAGCAAATCTTCTTAGTATTGTAGCTTTCCAAATAAAAGCTGAAACTTTTCCATTAAAGCATTTTTTCGGTATATCTCAAGCTTTACAGTCTTTTTGGGGACATTTAGGTCCTCACAGACGTGACACGTATTGACTGAGGCAGTTGGTGGCGTAATGGTTAGGGAGTTGGACGCATGATCGGAGGGTCGTCTGTTCAAGTCCCGTACCGGTAAAGGTAACGATGAGGTACTCATAACCAGTACTGTCCCCAAGCGCTGCCGAAAAGCTGCCCACTGCTCCTTTACGGATACGTCAAATGCAGACGTCACATTTCCTTGTGGTGCACTGTGTGCTGTGCTGCGTTCACTATAACCAATAGTCACTCACTTTATACCCCCAATGTCCACAGCATCTCACTTTCACACTTTCACATATAAACACAGTTCCATACTGACACCACAGTGAGCAATTAATGTACCACTGAAGTACCAAATCAAATCCTACTGCTAACCCCAGATTTAAAAAACCAAACAAGCTTTATCACCTGAATGTGACAGTCAAGGTTGGCTGAAGTTGTGGATGGTGTCACTCTGGTCCTGCTAGTGAGTGCAAAGTGCAAGTCAGGAGTTGACCAGTTTGGGAAACGCATCTCAGGGTGGATTGGAGCGGTTAACAAGCACCAGTAAAAAAAAAAAAAAAGCGCCACCCCACAAAAACCTGGATGTCTGCTCATCCTCTATCTCTCTTTCACACACACACCTCTACTCTCTTCCTCTCAACGTGGTATAATTATGTCTGTGTGTAATAAAGCAGCCCTCTCAATCAGCCGCTGATCACGATGATGGGCATCTGGCACGGAGCCAATCACACAGCAGTAACAGGAACAACACTTCCTCTGTCTCCCAGCACTCATCTCCTGAATCAGCTCTAATGGCCTTATCCATTTCCGAACACAGCGACAATCAGGGAGATGACGATGATGGTGTGTGTGTGTCTGCCACTCTCAGGAGATTCATTACAACGGTGATACAGTGTTAAGACTTAATCACTGAAAGACTGAAGAAGAGAGAGAGAGAGAGAGAGAGAGAGAATGAACAGCATCAAAGTTGATGTCAGCTATTAAACTAAAAGTACGTCCCAGAGCAAAAAAGCTAAAAGTGACACATGAAATTACCGGGAGGAAGTAATGTTTTATCTCGGTTGTCTTTGTTACTTAAATCCTTCTCTAATTACACAGTGATATTTTTCCCAAAGAAAGTAAACACACACCCAACACCTGCACACACACACATACACACACAAACCACCTTCCACCGTGACACTCACCGCAGCCTCCCGTCTTCGGCCGCCGCTCCCCCGGGGATGATCTTGGTGATGAAGATTCCCGGGTCGTCCCCGATGTGTGGGTTGTCTGTCCCGCCTGCTATACTGAACCCCAGCCCTGAGTTACCCTGGTAAACACAAACACACGAGTACATACACATTCACACAAAACGCATAACAACACAGAAGCAATTTAAACCGCCAACCGAGTTTTTACTTTATTACAACAGCAGCAGAAAATAAATCAGTCTGTGTTCTGAGTTTAATGATGTCTAAGATAACAGAAGAGAGAATCAGATCCAACATGAAAATGAAAATGATACTGCATGACCTTGTCCACATTGAGGAAGCCCTAAACATCACTACAGTTCCCCATAAAAGGTCCCCATTAGTCCTGAGAGCTTACACAGGCTAACACAAGAGAGAAAAGGCCGCAGCAGCTAAGCGCACGTGCGGGTTTCGCTGAGACGAACACTGTCTCGCACAGTAGAACATTTCTGCAAGGGACGAGTGTGAGTCTGATGCAGTTTAATTGATTCTCGGGCCGATAAACAGCCAAACAGCCCCGGAGAGTGGCACAACGCAGCTAATTAAACTCAGCCAGACTCTGCTTGTTTATGAGCAACTCTGCGTAGGGAGGCATCAGACAAACAGCAGTTTTCTTGGAGATTTGATTAATTGGCATTTGAGGGGGAACTGAGGGGGCACTCGTGGTTAGAGCACACTTGTCTCCACAGGCGGGACTTGCACAGAGGGGGCAGGGGAAGGAAACGTCCTACTGCATGCCCCGCTTTCGCTCCAAAAGATGGAGACAGTACGGCACGAGTGTGGCATCACTCCTGAAAGGTGCAAAAGTGAAGGAACAATAAAATCAGAACACTAAGAACTGACAAACTGATAAGTCTTGATTGTCTTGAACTGTCCTGACATGTGAAAATATGTGCATTTTTAATATACATAAATATGGCCAAATACTATGCTGGATGATAAAACGATCTTGATTTTTTGTCAAAAAAAATGTGATGATAACGATGATAAATGTAAGCTATAAAATTAAATCCTGCTTGTTTGCCCACCGTGCGACAACGCGTTGAGATAGACAATGTCTTTGGCGCATCATGTTGCGAGTGGGCTTGGCCTAAAGCCAGCACAACAGCAAATCACGGCTAACAATGCAAATTTGCCCATTGCACGCGAAGAAGCCGTGTGGTAAACATTAGCAAAGTGGTTGCGCGTATAAGAAAAGATGTCGGGCAACCAGGACGCTGTGGTGAGTGAAGGAGGGGCTGAAAATGCAGGGTTTCCCGCATGGCGTTGACAACAAATGCCTCTGGCCTTGACTACATCCCCCCGGAAAAAATAAATAAAATAAAAAATAAAAAGCCTGCCACATCCACCCATCCATAGACAGTAAAAGAAGACTGCATCACGATGAGGCTGCACAGCGGCATCTAAACTCTCAAAAGAACGTTATAATGTTTACATGAAACTGGAACGAACGCCAGGGGCAACACGGCGGTGCAGTGGTTAGCGCTGCCACCTCACAGCGAGAATGCCTGGGTTTGAGCCCTGGGTCAGCTGTAGGGACTTTCCGTGTGGAGTGCTCCGGTTTCCTCCCATAGTCCAAAAGCATGCGATATAGGTTAACTGGCTACTCTAAATTGTCCCCGTAGGGTGTGAATGTGAGTGTGATTATGTGTGTGAGTGTGTGTGTCCTGCAGTGTGTTGGCGCCTGCCCAGGGTTGTTCCCCGCCTTTCCTGGGACAGGCTCCGGTCCCCCTGCGACCCCGGTTGGGATTAAGCATTTCGGAAAATGAATGAATGAATGAAAGGAACAAACGCGGAAGTGCACGATGATGTTTTTCGTAACGTAGCAACAATACGCTCTGAGAAAGCGCTCTGGAAGTGAGGTTTTGACCGCTCTCAGCGCTCGGTGGACTGTCCACTAAACACATTTTTTTATATTTTATTTTACGTACAAATCCTATGAGCTTCAGTGTTCAGAACGCTAAGCGCCTTCAGCGGAAAAAAGATATTGGTGTAGACGGTCTTTTTTTAACCACAGTGCTCAGAGCTCTTCAAGTTGAAATCCGATTTACAACAGCGCTGGGCTCATTAACGTCACCTGTCTCTTGCTTGCCAATCAAAATTGAGTAAACATTTGATTAATATTAATTCATTCATTATTGGGGTTGCAGGGACCTGAGCCTATCCCGGGAACATTTGGGTGCAAGGCAGGGAACAACCCTGGGCAGGTGTCAACACACCGCATTTGTTTGATTATTTTAACTTGTTCATTCAGTTTGTATAAGAATACAAAAAAATGAACATAATATGACAATATATCATGACAATTATTTTAATCAATATATATACCAACAAATATTGTGATATCAATATTACAAAATACAAAATAAATACATAAAACTCCATAATATCTCTAATAGACATGCCAATTAGTGTGAATAAACCAATAAATGGATGAAACACATCTAGATTTTACATCTCTATTGCAACGATAAATACCATGACCTATAGTATTTGCATTAAGACCCCATAACAAATGTGTGAATGCATGTGTATAAAAAAAGAGAGAGTAAGAGACTAACTGGAGGAGAACTGCTGTGTTATGACTGTATCCAGTTTAAATGAATATAATCTCCGCTTCTCTCTTTAACAACCAGCCCTCCCTTAGGTCTTGTTGACTTTTGCTATTGTTCCTACGTCATCTCCAGAGCCACAAGCTCTGAATGTCACCTGCAGCTGGTTATTCTCTCTCTCTCTCATTCACACACACACACACACACGCACACACTTATAGATCCATTATCTCTCATGCAAACTCTTCCCCAATTAAGTGTCTGAATCCCCACACTCCCACCTCCACCCCTGTGCTGACTCCAATACGGTCCACAGTCTTCGGAGATCAATTAAACCTAATGTAGCCGGTGGAACACATTGTTCTACTCAAGACCCCTGGCGCACCAACACACATCTCACTACCTCTCTGGGACAATCCCACAGCAACAACAAACTAAACTGGTCTTTAATCTAGAGGCAAATTAACTTAGCAGCAACAACTTTTAGAACAACCTCTGTACTGGAAAATCCTTATTATGGCTGACTCATGGAAATTCTGGCCATGAAACGAACTCAGGAATTGCCGCTCTGGGATCGACTGCACTGGTCTGGCATGTTTAATGGCTGTTTCTCCAATGCGTGAGTGAGATGCATGCAGAAAATTCCACATGAGCACGAAACGACCCTACAGGGGAAGGCCTACTATATATTCCACGCCGGCATGTGCGCACAAGTCAGCATTTGGGCAATCATGCAAATTCATCAGCAGCCGCAGTGACTTACCCGCTCTAGCGTTATTTCCTCAAATTCATATTCAATTTCTGTCCCGTTGACCTGCACGAAAAAGAACGAAAATATTAGACACGGGCAGTGCAAAGGAAAGTGTGATTAAAATAAGACATTAATTCAAATTAGTTTAATTTTACAGTAGAAAATGTCATACAGAGAAACAGGAAATTAGCATATCTGAGCACAGGAACGATGAGGAAGATGATTAACAGAATAGCGTCAGAATAGCGGTGCTTTTCCATTCTCCCTCAGCAGCTTGAGCAACAAATACAACTATAATGACTTCAGTCTGAACAGGGACAGACAAATCTATACCTGCTCTTACAGAGACTGTCTTTGCTACTGCTACTACACACACACACGAATGTAAGATGTAATTACTCCTCGATAAAATTTTAATGAGGGGCATTTGGGTCGTGTGTGTAGATTTGATTAAAAAGCTAAATCATTAGTCCCTCAAATAAGAACATCAGTGATCACAAAGTATGAATATTTCCTCCACGTACGGACATGCACACGCTGCCTTACCCTCACCAAACATTCACACGCAGAGAAATGAGACTATATGGCTAAAAGTAAAAAATGTCAAGTGATCAGTTTGATCAGTTTATCTCAACTTCTTCATTCACTGGCTTTTCTAAACGACTCTTTACTTTGTGAGTGCAGCTACAGAACCATAATCTGTGTTTGACCCACTATAACATCCAGGCCACATGCTGCAAGGCCATTTTTAGACACGCTGCAACTTCAGGTGAACTCAACACAACTTATAAAGAAAGGGAGGACACCACCGATTTTCCCTGCAAAGACTCTTGTGTGTTCGTCCCACAGTTTTATCATTCGAGACAAAGCTACTTATGGGAACACAAATAAAAAATTAGGACAGCGGTATACACTGATTTGTGGAGTAAACAGAATTTTCATAATCAGTATTTAGGTAGCGAGTAAAAGAGAGGTAGAAAAAATAAAGGGGCACAAGATAGATAGATAGATAGATAGATAGATAGATAGATAGATAGATAGATAGATAGATAGATAGGAAAAAATGAGGGAGGGCGAGAGAGGAGACATGACAAAACAGACAGAGAGGAGGAGGAAATGAAAGGAAGGGGGGGGAGAGGGAGGAAAAGAGAAAGAAGGAACGAGGGAAAAAGAGATGTAGTAATTTGAGTGTAAAAGTAGTGGGTGTCATCCTGTGTGTTCTGGTTCAGTTGTTGTGTTGTCGTCTCCATAAAGGCCCTGCAGCCTCCTGGTTTTGGCACCAGCTAATCAGAGCAGATGAGGAGGCGAAGGGAAGAGTTCTCAAAAGCCCCCTGCTGCATCTTCGGGGATACGAGCCGAGCCGCCGCTAGCACACACGGCTACGCAGACGCCAACACCATCAAAGGCAGGAACTGATGGAAGACTCCAGGAGTCCGATCACATTACACAGCATACGAACTCATTAAAGACAACAGCAGCCCACGCCATTGCAACAATGGGCCTGATGAGGAGGTCAGAGGAGACTGACAAGACACACACACTCGAACACACACGCACAAGCGTCTTGTCATCATGCGGGGCACACTTTCAGAATTGTGCTGTTTTCGTTAAGGTCAAGAAAACACAGCCTTTTGTCTCGGCCCTACTCCAGCGGCCCAATTAAAGCTCTCCGAGTGGCATTAGGATTCGGAGGCGCTTCCCCTCTCTGAGACTCAAACCTAAAGCCCAGCAGCAGGACTCGCATCTGCATTGCTAAGTGATGCTTTAGTCGGGTACGTCCCCAGTGTGTGTGTGTGTGTGTGTTGCAGAGTGTGGAGAGGGAGGAGGTGACTACAGCTGCAGAGTGGAGGCAGAGCAGCCCTGCATCCAGACTGCGGGCTTTACACAGGCTCATATTAAACTAGTGAGTCACATAGAATGTGCCAGTGTTCACACTTACAAATGAAAGCTCAAACACACACACACACTTCCTATAATGTGCACATGCATGCAGTCATACACAAGCAATTCAACGACACGCATTTGCTCTCAAACATAAAACCATTCTGACATTCCCTCACATGCATTCACACACACACACACACACACACACAAAGTACTGTGTTGGATGCACTTTCACGCCATATCATCCACAATAATCTGATTTTTATGTGTTTCATACCATGGTCTCAACGACATACAAGATTCGACTTTTTCCATACTCAAATTGTCAGACATTGTAAACTTCACTGTACAAATAACTACTCTTTTATTTACATATTATAAATGTGTATCAGCAGACCAGGTTAAGTAGGCTACTCTACCACTTACAGTTCAATTAAAACCAAAGTCAGACAAGTTCAACACACAGCATTTTATTCAGCAATGCTTAAACTTGTAATGCAATGTTTACTCGTTAGACGCTGAACTCTTTTAGACGGGATAAAACCTAGAACTACTCCGGCGTGTGCCGACTTTACGTTGGTCTGCGTAACATTAGTGGCGTAGCCCAGTGAGACTTCTCGCGTTACATCTCACTTCAGACATATCACTAACGAGGTGATCAGCTCACAAAGAGTATATTTATTGAATGGAACATTTCTAAATCAAAAGGAAAAATGAAGCAGCTACATTTCTGAACTCTACGGAATCTACTTGTTGGTGAATTGAGGAGCTACAGTACTGTGCAAAAGTTTTAGGCAGGTGTGAAAAAATGCTGTAAACAAAGAATGCTTTCAGAAATATAAATAATGATTGTTTATTTTTATCAGTTTACAAAATGCAAAGTGAGCGAACAAAAGGAAAATCTAAATCAAATCAATATTTGGTGTTACTACCTTTTGCCTCCAAACCAGCATCAATTCTTATAGGTACACTTGCACAAAGTCAGGGATTTTGTAGGATTATGGTCATTATATTATTTTGTAGGATTATAGGATTATAGATCTGTGGTTAGTTCTCCAAGATGTTTGGAACAACCTACCAGCCGAGTTCCTTCAAAAACTGTGTGCAAGTGTACCTAGAAGAATTGATGCTGTTTTGAAGGCAAAGGGTGGTCACACCAAATATTGATTTGAGTTAGATTTCTCTTTTGTTCATTCACTGCATTTTGGTGATTGATGAAAATAAATGATTAACACTTCCATTTTTGAAAGCATTCTTTGTTTACAGTATTTTTTCACACCTGCCTAAAACTTTTGCACAGTACTGTATGTCAACACACCAGGCAGATACAACACAAACCAAATCACAGTGCTAATCACACGCTCTCTGCTCAAAACATCTGAGCTGAATTTTAGGCTACATTTTAGAGAACATTGTAGCAACAAAAGTCATAAACATAAATATTATTCCATACCCTATTTTCCTCTTTCTTAGTGCTTTCTCTGTCCCTTTTCAAATTAAAGTCGACACCTTTTTATTAAAGCATTTTTCCTCTCGTGAGGACTGGTGCTTCCATACATGTCACCATATGCAGCTACGATCAGGAAATGTGTATTTTAAGCACATTCTTTTGGTGCCCTGTGAACTGACCACCCGAGGCATGGGACATCTTTACACCCGTCACCATCACTAAACATCCAGCCCTCCTCCTCCTCAAGCCAGAGGATATAAAAAAACCCTTCTTAATATAGAACCTACACACCAAAACTGTGCTGAGAGTAGTGCTTTTCCAAAGAGTACGGGTGCAGAGGCGAGAAAGGGGGCACAGCGACGAGGATGTTAAACATCAGCCGGGTATGTACCAGAGCTCTGATTAACGCTCTCAGAGTCTGACCACCTTCGCGCCCTCAGCATCAGCGCCGCTCGTTTAGACCAGAAAGCACTGCCACTGGCTGGCTTTTAATTGCTTGTCCTCACTGACCTTACTGAGCCTGATGCAACTGCATTTTGGAAGAGCCAAAGAGGCCAAACGTCTGACTGTGAGGTCAAAATATGGGGTGCAAACTTGACAACATCTACTTTCGTAATGGTGGGTCTTAACATTACAGATAAACACACTACGCATACACCCACGTTTACGCACAGACTACTCCAAACTTGGCCATAAGGTCTATCCTTAAAGTATGAGCACATATATACGTTTAGAAATTCAATAAGAACATATATGAGCAAAAGTTGTACAAGGGAATAACATTGGTGAAAATATCTTTAAAATAATATACTCCTCATTATAAACGCTTTCATTCTTACAGAACATTTCAAGTTTTACCAGATTGAAGAACTCTAGGATAAAATGTCATACTTAAAGTGCGAAACTAAACCTAAAGTGGATGTGCTTGAGGCTACCTTGACATAATAAGACATTTTCACATTTGTTGGCCTAGAAGAGGCCAGGCTTTATTAATGCTAACTAGAAGTGTTGAAATTAATTGCATAATCAATGCACTGTGATATAGACATGGACGATTCAGCAGCGATGCAATGGCAGACCATAATCGATTATATTAGGTTTTCAAACGGCAGTTCGCTTCCCTCTAGTGGTCCGTGGCGGCACTGCAGGTGGTCTGCGACATGCAATCCGCTTTCACCACTGAAATCACTTTTAAAATATTATATGTTTAGTTTTTTAAAAACTATTTCTAGATGATTTGGGCATCTTTATGAATAATGAATTTAATGCAAATATCTAAAAAGCAATACAAAAAATACTCCCTCCTCACACTGCTTAGTCTGAGTGGTAGAGCCTGGGACAGAAGCAGTTGAAAACCCATGAATTATATCATGACATTGTTGGTGATTTCCTGGTTATGGCATAAAAAGTAAAAAAGAACATCCCGGTACCAACTATGGCTGCCCGATCTGCGTGCAATGTGAAGTAATGTAGAAAAAATGGTGGCATGCATCATGATGCACTGAGATATCATAACGAATCGAATCGCAAGACCATTGACGGTTCACACCTCTAACGCTAACACATCTACACTTTTTATCTGAATTTTCCCTCTTGAGTTGCTGATCCTGTTCACCTCTCTGTTCAGCTAACTAGGCTAGTCATTTGTTTTTAGCAACATCAATCAGCCAATTTATCACTTGGTAAACGTGGTATTTCATGCATAACATCACTGTAGCAACACCTATCGACTACAACAACACAGTATTATGTACACATCTGACCAAGTTAGACACAAACAACACTAAAGTGCTAAAGAAGGTTTTAAAGAAATGGCAGCGTTTGCACTGAGCAGCCATCTTGGATTCTGAACTCAGGGTCGTCTGTACTGCTCTGAGATATTTGGTCGGGTGTCCGACTCGGAAACCGAGCACCAACAGCAAATGGAACGCACTATATGCCTCTACATATAAATGATCAAAAATATGGTCTTTTTTCAGCTGCTCGGTTTAAAACATGTTACTGTACATCTAACAACAGCAAATATTCCAAACTGAGAGAGAGAATCATTTTGAAATAGGCTTCTGTATTTGTAGTTTGCCTCATTAGTCTCCATTAATGTTTTTTTTAGCATTCAGTTCAAATTGACTTCCTGGGCTGAAACAAAACATCTGTATATAAAAACTGAAATGAAAGTACAGAAATCTTGCTTTAAATACAGACCATAAAGTTGGTAGCATCTTTGAAGTAGTCTCATCTTAGAAAGACCTCTTTCATTGTCTCAGTCAGAAGTGGGACATTTTAAAACAGCTTCAGTTTCCCCTGCTGTTTTTCATTCTTTCAGAATTCTCCTCCACCGGTCTCCAATACCAGCCGTGGGGCGCAAAAGAGAATGAATGTGCTCAATTTTAGCGAGTCAGTCTAAAACGTTGCACCTTTGCCCCCCATTTCCTTCACTCTCTGTAAGGGAAATGCATGCATGAGCTCCTGCTCAAGTGCTCCATCATCATCATCATTGTGATCGTCATCGTCAGTTTAATCTCTGCTACTGCTCTCTCGCCCCCCTGAGGAGGACGAAGAAAGTCAGGCAGCAGTTTTCTGAACTCTGAGACTGATAAAGACATTCCCTTGTGAGACAAAAGCTGATCAATTTTAAGGGAAGAAATAAGGACATTTTGTACAAAAAAGTTAGATTTGGCCACAGAAAGTTTTTCAGGCATTTTTCAGGAAAATTACAGGTTGTTTCCCCTGATAAGGTGGTTTTGATGTAAGCTCAAAACTTTTGGGCTTAAAATTCTCAATTTATTCCATCAACCGGTTTTAGTATAGAGGACGAAGAGTTCCGAACCAATAGTGAGCAGAAATGTCCCAAAATGATAGAAATTCAAATATTTTAGTTACTGTTTAAGGAAGAATTTGAAAGGAATGCTTCACCAGTTATTTACTGGCTTTACTTAGTTATTTTCTGAGTTGGTCTTAGAGTTCGTGTCGAGACAGGGACAAGACCAAGACTCTGAAGGGCCGAGACTGAGACGAGACCGAGACCGAGACCGAGACCGAGACCGAGACGAGGCGAGACAAGACTGAGACCAGTCCAATGCGCGTTTTACACCACGTGACAAATAAGTGGAACATGCAAAGCCTAAGCAGCCCAGAAAAAGAGCTGAACAAAGCAAACAACACACACTAAGCAACATTAAACATGTTTATTCAATATTTCTCTCTTACATATCTATAATGAGGAAATCACTTCACTTGAAGCAGTTATCCAAACTGAACACATCATATGTTAAACTCAACAAACCACAGTGACAGAACACTCCTCAAGACCAAACTCACTGTTTATTGGTTTTTATTATGCAGAGACTTTCTATGGCTTAGTGCTGTGAACAAAAATAAGCTTAGTGCCAGGTGGAAACACTTCTTTATCCATTTGGTATTCATCTCAATACAGAAAAAAATTATTTGAAAACAATTAATGCATTTTTCTATATTAATTCTTTTCTTTATTGATTACATCTCTAACAAAATGGAAAAATATTTTCTGATCAATGAAAATGAAGAAATACTAAAGTTTGGGGTAAATCTGAGCCGATTTGGACTCATTTTGGCCAATAAAATAAGCTGCTTTTGGCCTTTCTGGAAGAAAACTACATTTTTGGGCTTGATGGCATTCCATATTAGAGTCGCAAGTACTTACTTTGTGAATAATTTAATTAATGCCTTTTTACACAATTACCTCAGTTTTTGTGCACGGAATTACTCAGAAATAATTTCACATGCAGAGGAATGAATGTAATGTCCGATAAGTTCAAAGTCTTGTTATTCTGCTGGCATGTGTGTGGTTTCTGTAAGTTAAAGGGATTCTGAGTTAAACACTAATTAATAAACAATGCTAAATGCCTGTGTCAGTTTTAAAGAGTTAATAGTAATTATTCTCAGACCCGGTGGTCTCGGCTGGTCTCGAAATAAAATCCTGAGTCCTCTTTGTCCGAGTCCATGACAAGACCGTGTACAAAAACTGCTGATTCCGAGACAAGGCCGAGACTTTGAAAAACTGATCTCGAGACCGGAGTACTACAACACTAGTTAGTCGTTCATTTTCACTTATTCATTTTGTCAAATATGAAAATAATTTTCATACTAAAAGAACACAATATGTGAATTCTAACTGCGTCATTCGAGCAGCGCGACCATGCACCAACCTTCCTGCAGCCCTAACTAGAACCCTCCAGCTGCTGGGTTTACTCTCCACTCTCATGCTCTCATTCACTTTAAATAGTCACAATCCTCCTCATTCCGGCCTTCTTCCTCATTCATCTCCCTCTGCTCCCTCTCTACCTCTCTCCCATCACGCCCACAGAACTCGTATCGGGCGGCCCACACTGCCCTCACACACACTAGAGAACTGTCATCCCTGTTTGATTCTGATTAGAGAGACGTCCCACGCAGGAGCCTCTGCCCGGCCCTGGGTTCGACCAGTGTCCCATCACGGCTGTTTTATTTATAAAAACCCATCCATAATTTAGCCCTGAGATCTGTCCCACATGGCACAGCGGCAGATAAACGCAATAAAATAAACTCCTATTCACTCCCACTTTGTGACCTACTCTTTGCACACACACGTTTAGCACCACACCGACTCACACGTCTCTCTACACGCATGAATCGACTGCTTTATTACAAACAGAGGCAGCAACGAAACAGAACATAAAATATAAAAATAAAATGAAATATATGATGGGACTCACATAAGGTACCGACTCCAACGTGTCCGTGTTGACTATAATCGGTGCCGGGCTTGCCTGTAAAAACAGAAAAAGAGAGAGAGAGAGAGGATGAGAGTGGGCTGGCCATGTGTGAACTGTCCTAGTTTCTATTAACGGGAGCTGAGTTTTTGCTTGTGTGTGGAACTCTGATGGTCAGCACTGGGAATCAGCTCAATGCCACGCTGATAAACGCTGCTCTAATACGGCACACACAGCAAATACTGTATAACGCACGCCGCCAGAGTCAATAACACACACACAGGAGTACAAATGAGATGAGTGGTAAATACACAGGAGGGCTGTTCTGACACTCAAAACACTAGGAAAAATAAAATAATAAAAGTAAAATAATAAAAGTCAGCGCATCTTTTAAAAAATGCATTTGAAAATCAATATCAAAGTCAAAGTAAACTTTATTGTCAACTCAGTCGTATACATTTGTATAGAGAGACGAGACGACGTGGCTCTAGTTTTCACAGAAAACAAAGAACAAGAAGGCACATAGAAAATGCAAATATAAACAGACTGTAAAATATAAACTAGAAACAGAAAACAAAAATGTCCAATTTAGCTTCATGACCTATTCAATGATATGTGCAAATAGTCACTAGCGCTAATGTTCTGGCAACAATGTTCTGGTGGTAAATGTATTTGCCAGTGATTTCCCAAAACAACTTGCCAGTAATGGCAAACTTGTAGTGACCCTTTGGTGAAAATTTGCCAAATGGATAAGTTTTCCACAAAGTTTGCTAAAAGTCCACCGCAAGTTTGCCACAAACCTAATTTACATGTGAAAATGTGACCTTGCTGCAAATTTGCGGCAACATTCACCCTCTCCAGGATTTCACGATATTGTGACTGCTACTATTAATGTAAATTCATCCAGTCCCCGCAAATTCATTACTACTGTGCAATTTTGAACAATTACAGCAACTTTTCTGCAATTTTTGACCAATCATTGTCGTTTCCTGCAAAACGTTGAGCCATACGTCAGCGAACTCACTTCCTTGTCACGTTTAGAAGAAGCAGGAAACTTGTGTGACAAAAATGTCTCACATTTACCTTTAAAAATAACCAAATGATTAATGGTTAATAAAAATAATAGTTCCCATCATTTTAATTAATTGTCAAAGAATCATTATAAAGGTGGACAAAACCGCAATTTTTCCACAACTTTGCCTTGCTCCCACAATTTAATTGCAACAAAACTTTCATCGCTATTATGTTTAGAAAAGCTGCTGCAAAATCAGGGATTTGGGCCGCAACAATCTCAAAAAAGTCCAGCGAAACCCTGGAGGGGCTGAACAATGGCGAACATTAATGGCAACTCTTTGCCAGAAGCCTAACATTTTTGTAAGGGTATTGCAGTTAAAGTCAAGTGGAGAAAAACTACAATCACAGTACTGGAATTGTCTTTTTGCATGCCCTCTATAGCTCTGCATCACACACACACACACTGCATGAATGTACTGACAACTGAAAAAGACAACAGGTAGCAGTTTTCCATAAACGCTGGCAAAGCAATGAAAAAATCAGTGTGATGACATTGTAAACAGAATAGCGCTGGCAGGCCTTCAAAATGAGGGAATACACACACACACACAGTCTTGTATTACTATCTTTGTGAGGTCTTTCCATAGGCTCCCATAATGACTAGATGTATATAATTTTACACCTACACCTAATCCTAACCCTAACCTTAACCTCAGTAACCAAAAGCACATCTTTTACCTCTTTTAGTTTCTCAAATAAAACAAGCACATTTTCTATAAAGTCATTTTTCCTCATGGGGACCTCTCAAATGTCCCCACAAAACCCCCCAAAAAGTGATTTTAGGGGACAAAAAGGTCCCCACAATGCGATAAATACATGGACACACACACACACACACACACAGTTTAAGAGGTTTTAGAGAGCATCAGCATTTAGTACAGCCAATCAGGAGATACACAGGAGAGACTAGACGAGAGGAGAGAGTGATGAATTCTGCAGCCTGAGACCCTGCACTCTGTCCACTGCTTTAACTACATTAATGAATCTACTGCCTCCAGAGGAGAGAGAGAGAGAGAGAGAGAGAGAGAGAGAAAAGAAAGGACAGAGTATAAGAGAATAGAAGAGATTTAATTAAGAGCTCATGTTCCATCGATGTGCTTTAAGGAAGACACACACACAAACTCTCTCTCTCTCACACACACACACACACACACACACACACTTCACTTTGAAGTGTCTCATGCACACACCTAAAAGCCTTTCATTTGCCACTTCAGCTTCTTCCTCTGAAAGTAACACACAGGTCCCAGGAGTAACATAGTGTTCTACTGGACATCAATATACCTTACAGCCACACTCTCTCTCTCTCTCTCTCTCTCTCTCTCTCCCTCTCTCACACACACACACACACAGGGCAGCATTGCTGGTGGGGGTAATTGCGGCAGTATCTCAACACTTGGCAGGTTTCCTGGGTAAAAAGGGAAGAGAGAGATATCTCTTACAGCTCAGGCAGGTGAAAGCCAAGTGTGAAGTGTCCGGCGGGAGCACTAACGGTGACACACTCGCTGACAAGCTTATGCCAAACTCTGACACAATGTCCAGAGTAATCTACCAAGTGGAATGATCTTTCTGCTAGACGACGCTGCCACTACTTGATGGAGGTGGTACTGGGGGATACATGTGAGTGGAGGAGCAGATGGGAGTGAGCGAGTTTTCCTGTCAGTTGTGTGTTTGTGGCTTTCTCATATGGGAGTTGGTTCAGTTATATAAAGATATTTGATTTGATCATCTCAGTGTAAGGGTGTTTTCACATATAGTCCTCTTTAAAGGAACCAAACTCAGTCCTCTAGAAGTGGTCCAGAAAGTGGACCAACAGAAAGGGAACTCAGTTCTTGTTATGTTCACACTGTGAGTTCATTTGAAAGGGGACTCAGTTCTGTTTCTGGTCCATTTCAGCTCAGATGGGGCCTCAGTCCTTTTTCTGCTCATACTTAATTCTAATGGAGCTCTCAGACCTTTACTGCTTTGCATTCTGGGTAGTTTTCAAGTCAAACAAAAACTGTCAAAGCGAACCAGGAGCACTTTGTGCTCATAAGGTTTGAGTTAAACGAACCGTGCCGCGGACTTACAGCGAACCGGACTAAGACCACCTACCGAAGTGGTCTCAGTTCGTTTCGTTTCAGAGGGGTCTGAGTTCGGTTGGCGTGTTCACATATACGTAAAAAATGCTGACTAATCGATCTGAGTTCACTTTGAGGGCTGAAACGGACCAAGTGTGAAAACACCCTTGGAGTATAATGATGAAGCTACCTACTATGATGCTATGATATTGATTCTTTCTCTTCTAATAATTTATCATGTAAACTTGCAACAGTGACGTGTTTTGCAACTGTTACATCACTGAAGGACGCAGTTTGTTTGTGTACTAGCCAACCTCATATATCCCAGATGTGGGCTGTTTGGATGTTGTGGTCTCTTCAGTCAAGTAAACATGAGTACATTCATTCCAGATAAAGAAGGCCAAGGTTTAACCTCTTACTTATTAAAGCAGAAAGGACAACTGTTGGCATGTGAACCTTTTTTTTCTTCAATGCTCAAAGAAACGGTAGTGTTAGTGCACAGCAAATGTATTTCAGATTTCTGAGAGGTTAAAAAGTTGCCCCATATAGAACAGCTTTAAAAAATTAAGTATTATGATGCAATTTAATGTGGGTTTATTTGATTTTACTCTTCCAACCACTGACTCAAATAGCTGGAACGGGTATCGGTGGCATTGGGCCGATCTATGAAGCCATTCTGTTCAATTAGATTAGGTATTTTTGTGTATTCGCACACACACAATTTGTGCCGTCGGAAGTGGCACTGCGGTAAAGCTGGTTTATTGTTTGAAATTTCATGCTAATTCGTACATATTGATATGCCAATCAGCGGAACAAGCAATGCAACACATTACAAACCCAGAAGCAAATCACACGATTATACTGTTTAATTTCTTTAACAACACCAGCTCTCGCTCGCAATCTCTGTGTTCCTGATGGTTTGGCGGCACAGGATTAGACAGTAAACTAATGTCATCTGACTGGAATATTCTGGACATACTACTCAAAGAAACCCCTTTGTCCATCATATTTTCCAAACCTTCCCAGAAGTCAAATTTTTAAATAGTCACTGTTGTGCTGGACACCGACAAAGAGGTGGTGGTTTAGTGGCAAGATACTCTGGGAATGAAGAAGTTGGAGGTTCCAATCCAGATCCATTGTCCTCTTGAGTTGCTCTGGATAAGAGTGAATTTAACTGAATGATTTTTTTGTCATTGTGCTTTAGCACACAGTGCACCACAGCGAAATGTGAAATGCGCCTGAAGAGCAGTCCTTATAGACAATACCTTGCTTATAAGTACCTCAGTGGTCAATTTTCCTGGTCAAATTTGAACCAGAAACCTTTGAATGTGGGGCAAAACGCTACCTAACTGTTAAATCAACTGTCCTAAAGTGTCTGCTGAGAGTGCTGTAAATGTAAATGTAATAAAAGCATCAAATCTGACTTTCATTTAAAGACTTTAGAAGGTAAATTCTGCTGCTTTCCATCTGGGACAGACGTCATCCCAGAACAAAACAATTACTGCCTCAATATGCTGCCTACCTAGACAACTGCGAACAGAACACATGTTGAATTATAATTACATTATACTTTGTCCATATTGTGCATCTTCAATTACGTGCTTTTGGGAGCCACATAAGTGCAGTTTGGAGTCGGTTCCTTCTTCAGAACAGAACACAGGGGCTGATGAAATGGTGAATGCATGTCGCAGGAAACCTCATGGGCATTTTACGGAACAAACCAAACAGCCGACTTTAAGCGGCACAGCTGGGAGTCTCTAGACAGCTCTAGAATGCATTTTCTGACTTTCTCAAAAGCTTCTCAGAGCACCTTTAACCAAACTGGCACCTCAGACAGGGGGTTGAAAACAAAAGATCGACAAGCTCTCATACTTGAGCGGGCTGAGGTCGCACTGAGGAGCATTTGATGCTTGTAGAAGCTTGGCAAGCATGAGCGTCGTATATCAAAAGTGCTCATAAGCCTGATGCAGGAGGCGCACCTTATGACTCGACTTGTCTGTAGCCGACTTCAAGAGACAAAGCTTTTTACAATGGTCGAGCCTTATCATTAGCATTTGAGAGCAAACAGATCATAGCCTGAATATGTCTAAACTTCCAGAACCAAAATATTTTAGTATTTTCCAGTTGTAATCTGCACACTATTTGCAAACAAAAAAAAGGCTGCAAAGCTCATAATGACATGCAAATCTGCAAAGCTACATTCAATATATTTTCTTAAAAACTTAAGCAATAGATAAGCAAATTGGAGGCTATTAGACAAACAATGCATGCAAACTATTAGAGTAAAATATTAACTTCTAAAAATCTAATTTTTTAAATAATAGATGTTCAACACATATATTATATATATACAGTATATATTATATATTAATGTAAAGTATAGTATAAATGTATAGTATAAATGTATAGTATAAATGTATATAAATATCAGATTAAATTTACTATCTCTATATAAACCATTATAATTATATTATAAATCATGAATATAGCATTATATAAACCAGTCAAAACACCATTAGGAAAACCATTTTTACTACATTATTCCGGGTTAAAAGCACTAGATAGATCCAAGCAGAGGAACACTCGGGGTGTGTACGGTGCCAAACTTGGCAGTGTGAGGCGACTGAGTAGAATAGGAAGAAGCAGGAAGCAGGGGAAGATGAGTAAAAGGGTGTTATACGTGATTGTGTGTGCGTTTGGTGCAGAGTTGGAAGCACAGATGCTGTGTCCTGGGTAAGAGAAGACACAGGAAAGACAGAAAAGAACTCCCCTAAGACCTACAAAAAGCAAGCAAATTGGGGCCAGAACTCCCTCTCAGGATCTGCAGAGAGAGAGAGAAGCGAGCAAGAGAGAGAGAGAGAGAGAGAGAGAGAAATTCCTGCAGTCTTTTCCTCCATAATCTATGAGCTCACTGTCAACAGCCACCCACAAACAGAGCACTGAAAGCGAGAGCTGGGATCGTCGGGATTAATCATTAAAAGTTTACCTCATTTCCTGTCCATAAAAAAAACTATGAGATTCTAGAAAGTTAAATGATCTCAGCCTTAATCTTAGTATTAATTTCATCTTGACTTTACCTTCTCTTTCTCAATTAACATAGGATCCTCTTTTCCTAAAAGTGCAATGAAGAATATTAAGCAGCAATCGCTACTTTATACTTGGGATTTATTTAATGCGGTAAAATAATTCATAAGATGTAGAATGGAGGTCTTTTCTGCATTTTAAGAGACTCACCTTATCCACTCCATGTCTCTTTATTGATCATATTTTAAATGCTCAAGAATGCCATTTGACTTGTAATTAAAGGGCATTTGTATTTTGCAAAAGCAGTTTACACTATTGGTGGCTTTTTGGGGACTTTAGAGCAGCAACTTAAAGCTCTTTTCGTTCCTGGTTGCAGCAGCTCCTCTTAATAATTCAGGCCAGAGACTCTATACATAGAAAGCGATCACAGCAGCCTCAATAATGCGAGGAATACTGTGCTCACGTTTTTGAATCATCAACAACAGCACAAGCGTGAAAACGGCGCCCGGGGTGGAGGGCAGTACAGAGCCTACTTAAAAAGATACATAATGTGGATACGCCGTTACACTACCTCGGAACTATCCTGTTTGAGGTGGACGTCACAATATTATATTGGACAATGGATACAGACAACAGATACAATTTGATGTCTACCGGTATCACAAAGTCTGCCATGACACAATTTTGATTTGATTCAATTCAGAATCCAGCCATTGATATCAAAACATTATCATCTGACATTAATCAAAATACAAAATCAACTGAATTTCTCATATATATATATATGTGTGTGTGTATATATATATATATATATATATATATATATATACATATATATATATATATATATATATATATATATATATATATACATACAATATATATATATATATATGTATAAATTATTCATACCTCTGGCAAATTCTGACTTAAAGTTATTTTTATTCAACCAAGAGGTTTTTTTCTGATGCCTGAAATGATACAGGCATCTCCCAAGAGAAATTGAGACAATGTATAAGGAGTATCATTGTGGCGAAAAAAAAATGTTTTATTTACATTCGAACAAACAATGGCATTTCCAAAATTATTCATACCCTTCTCAATAATCAATGGAAAAGTCTGTATTGGCAATTACAGCACATTTAAACGCTTCTTATAATTACTGACAAGCTTTTTGCATTTCTCCACTGGTATTTTTGACCATTCATCTTTTGCAATGAGCTCCAAGTCTTTGAGGTTGGAAGGCCTTTAAAAGAAAATACCAAGATTCCTACCTAAGTTACGGGTTCATCGTAACAGGTGACCGACTAGCTAATGAAGCCATGGGACCATCTAGTTGCAGGGAAACAAGCCCAGAGCTCCCACTGACTGTGCATTATGGTGAGTTGATATATAGAGTAGAATTATTGTAATTGCCTAATATAAAGTGTAATTGTTGCATTCATATTACATACTATGAACTAACAAAGGTTTTTGTTATTGGAATCCCCGCGCCTGAAAAAATTTCATGCATGAAACTGGTCCCTGGTACAAAAAAGGTTGGGGCCGCTGCAGGATATAGCAGAGATGACAAAGTTTGCTTTGACTTTGAAATCATATTCCTTTATTCGGGCTAGAAGCAATGCAAAAACTGAATCAAGCTTTCATCTTTAGCTCATTCATAGCTAGAAAGGTGAAGGCATCAAATAAAAGATGGCCAATTAAAATGTGTGGGTTGTGACCAGTAAGAGACAAAAAGCCTGCGGAAAAGAGTTAAACATGCATTCACTTCCTTTCACTCTGGTTGGGAAAGTGATCATAGGTTTTGTCTGTGTGTGTTTTTGTGGGCATATGAATAATTCTCCGGGTAACTGTACCACAGAGAGAAGGGAAATCTGCTCTGCTGAATGAGCGGTTAGTGGTCAAAACAGGCCGCCTATAAGCTGTGCCATCCTTTAAGCGAAATTCAACTCACGCCATACTTCAGCCATCCTTGGTTCCCTGACCAGCCCCATATATCATTCGGAGACTTCCGTCTGTGTGCATGTGCGTGAGTGCCATTGTAATTCCTGTCTGGCTTTCAGCGGAAGACGGATGTGCGGCACGACCTGCAATTTCCAGGCAACAGAATGACATCATAACCCTCCCCCCTCACTATTACACCAGTGTGCTGGAAGGTATGTGTATGTGTGTGTGTCTGTGTGTGTGTATGTCTAGGGTTGACCAGGGACCCATTAATCAGATGGAAGTTTCTCTTTATGGACTTGAGCTGGGAGAAGCAGCATGCAGCAATATTTTGCCAAAGTTAGATGCTTTATATGCTTTGTAAATTCAAGTAAATGCTGCCACTTGCCATTCAAAACACTGAGCTAAAGGATGGATAGTGTAGATATCGATCAGTGGGAGTTGTTGCTACAGTGGGCTGACTATATGGAAACCAGCACAGGAACGGTAGCCTATCAAATGCCACGTCTGCCAATTTAAGACCAATCAGAAACACCCAGTTGTTGTGAATAGCCATCTTTGTAAAAAGATAAAACTTTAAAAAAAATTGTTTGCTACATTGCTATTTGTAAAAAACAAACAAACGAATTACTGGAAGAGTTACAAGGTGTTAAAATAAAATGTAAAAGAATATTCGTTGCTGATATGCTGCTGAAAAAAAAATTTAAGTCATTCAGATGAGTTTGAGTAATGATTCAATATGACACAATTTAAAAATGTTAATCATTTGAGCTGCTTTGTAAGGTTTAGGACTTTTAATGTAGTTCTCAATGACACCACTGGGGCACTTAGTTTTGGATATGCAAGGAGGAGTGGGGGAATATAAACAGATGAGATTGGAGCGATATAGTTTTTTGACCTCTTTGCAAGACAGCTCTCGAATTTTCTGCATATTTTGTGGATAACCTGTTTTTATTTTAGTAAAATTGCTTCAAAAGTGAAGTAAACAGTTACATTTACGAAGTGGTTTCCTGGAATATATTTCAAAGGAATTTTCAGAGCGTCAAGATAAGCTTCAATAGGAACATAGGAACTTACACTTTGTGTGAACCTGAGCAAGACCTTTAACCCCAAGTTCCACCAGGGAGGCTGTAGCTAAAATCAGTGACATTCCTAACTTTACTTTTTACTCTGGAAATGCAATTTGGTCACTCTTGTGATAAGAAGGTTGCCAGTTCAAATCCCAGCTCAGTAAGGGTACCCCTGAGTGAGTACACATCACACAGTGCACCACAACAAAATGTGACCTTTGCATTTAACCCATCCACATAAGACAGTGACCAGCTAACACGGGCAGTCCCAGAGGAGCACTCACATGAGTACCTCAGTGGTACCTTTACTAGTCCGGGATGTGAACCTGTGACAATCCTTTCACAGAAACTCCCTAACTGCCCCCAAGCACTGGTCCTCGGGCACTGCCATCATCAACTGCCCCCTGCTTCTAAACAGAAGGGTTGAATGGATAGCTTGCAGATTGTTGGGGTACACTGTGTGGGGGTGTGTGTTCACAATGTAGGGTGTTGGTGGCCTAGTGGTAGGACACTCACCTCACCTTTGGATCAAGAGGTTGTGGGTTCGAATCCGACCTCTGGTATTACCAACACTGGGTCCCTGAGCAAGACCCTTAACCCTAAGTTGGTCTCATGGGAACTGTCCCTGAAATTAGGAAATGTAAGTCGCTCTGGATAAGAGCGTCTGCTAAATCCTGTAAATGTTCAATATTCACTCACTCTTAAAATGATTACCTAGCTAGGCATGAGAGTTTTCCCAAATGTATTTTGTGTTATTTTAAATGACACAAGAACAAATCCTTCTCTCTGCCGTATTTTGCTTTCTGTATTTAGTATTACAAGTCCAAGAAGAAGCAACAATACTAAAAGCAGCACTATAACAATCATTTAATTGCAAGATGTTATGCCATTTTTAGAAGTTCATTCATAATTCTGCACATCAAACCTTCAATCCACGGCTGGTTAGAAGAGCGGATGTGACAACAGGCATACGGCAGGCGGCGAACTGTCCTGCTGATGGCCGGTTTGTGACAGGCGCTCTAATATTCAATGACTATGCTAATATGGACGCGGTCAGGACACGAGGCTGTGAAACGTGCAGAGTGTCAGAGCAAATTTAGCTGCGCAGTCATAAAGAAAATTCAAGCTTGACTAGGAGAGAAAAATTCAGAGATGCGGGACAGTGAGCGGGTGATGAATTCTATCTTCAAGATACAAGCATTTCAGAATAAAATACCCTTTTTCAGTACTTTGGAATGCATCCAAACCTTGTTTTGACTCTATATGCAAAATCACAGCGCCTGGGGTCTCTTTTACCAGCATCATAATTACTTGTTTATGTTGAAATTATGTTCAAAGATTCAACTTCAGTGTACAATGAGATTATGTTATTGATGGATTAGGACTAAGACAAAAAATGGGCTTGCAAATGGGATTTAAGGGAGTAGTGTAACTGCCGTTTCAGTAAAAAGCACCACAGTTTAAAATAATATATGGTATTGAAATATAATGCCATAATAATCACGTTTTCAATTTTAAAGTGCTCGTTTAAGCATCAATCAAACTGGCGAACAAACATTTAATGTTGACTCATTCTTAAGGCTTTTTTGGATTAAGGATCAAGGAGCTGTTTCCTCCTGACTGTAGCACCTCTGAGGTTTAACCAGTAGAACAGCACACGTGGCCAGGTGCGTATGCACTGATGACTTCACTTATCAAAGTCACAGGGACTGACATGTGAAGTTTGTGTGTGTGTGTGTGTGTGTTTGGAAGAAGGACACTCCTCCTTTTCTACCCAAACAATGTGTAGCAGAACCCACTCAAGTCCGGCTATCACGAATGAAACAAACAGGGAACACTGTGACACACACAAACACACACCCACACACACACCCACACACACACACACACAATGAGCTGCCAAATGCACTGTCCAGCTGCATTAGACCACTGACTTGGTGGGACGTGCTGGCCTGATCTACAGCCATTTGCATTCCGCAGCTGTGAGAGTGTTACTAAGGCATACCCTGGCTCCATCAATGCACCTCACACACACACACACACACACACACACACACAAACAGCAGTGTCTACTACAATACCTTGTCTAACCCTAACCCAACACTAAGCTCAACCTCAGTATCCAAAAGCCATTTCACTCTTTAAGCTTTGCAAATAATCAGTGGAATCCTACAAAACCACAAAAATCACATAAAGAGGTTTTCCTAACTTTTAGAAAACAATCAATTCCTCATAAATTCCTAAAAACCAACTCTATTCAGTCCCACAATTTACCATGTTCATTAATCAAAGCTCAAACTGTGAGGCATCCTGAAAAACAAATCGGTGGGGAAATCAGCTTTCACTGGACAGTCCTCTCCCCGACTCCCTCAGATAATAAAAGATGAACACACACACACACACACACTTCCCAGTCTCCAGCTCCCTGCCCTCAGCTGTTGTAGTCATGCATACGGCAGCCCGCCTATAGCACACGACCCTTGAATTACACAACACACAACTCATTACGCAATCGCCATCACCGGCACAGTATAGAACACAGTTGACTGCACGATTTGCAACAAACTCGTTCTCTTTCCAAAAAAGTTTACAGTAGAGCAAAAGACAAAAACCAAGAACGCTGCTCCTCTCAGGTCAGGATTGCATGGATCAACGCTTTACCTGGTAGGGTTCGTGCCAGTCATGCTGTGTGCAGCTGCACTCCCCCCACAGCTCGCAGCTGCCCCCCTTGGTGCGGAGCATGGTACCCCTGCTCGGGCTCCTCCACGAGCTCTCAGAGCGCGAGGCGGTCAGCTTGCCCCGTTGCCGTGGCAGCGTGGACAGGGCCGGCGAGCCGTAACCGTGCCGGGGCTCTCGCTGCCAGCCGCAGGAGCAGGGAGCGTTACAGCCGCCGCGCATCTCCACACAGCAGCTCTGCTGCTTGCTCAGGTGGGCAGTCATTTCTGACCACTCTTCTCTTCCTCTCTCTCTTCCTCTCTCTCCCTCTCTCTTTCTCTGTCTGTGTTTTTCTCCCTGGCTTTAAGTTCGTTTTAAGCCAGCTGTGGCAGGCGGGCGAGCGAGTGAGCAAGTGGCTCTCCTCTGAGCTGCGCGTGCTCTCGCTATGCTGAGCGAGGGTGTGTATGAGGCAGGAGAAAGAGAGAGAGAGAGAGAGAGAGAGAGAGAGAGAAAGAGAGAGAGGAGCTCTTTGTCAGTAGATGATTCAGCTGGCAGTGGGACTTGACAGCATCCTCTGCTCTAGGCAGAAGCAATCTATCCTTGCCCAGCTGGGGACCGAGCCCAGCCTCCTCTATAAATCCCCCCTCCACTCTTCTCCGCTGGGGTCACTCACTTTCTCAATTGGATCAAATCAGCCACACTGCTTTTGCTTCCTCTAGTCCGTTCCATGCTGCACTTCTGCACTATACACATCACTCATAAATGATGTCACATGCATCTGCGCATTTATTGTCACCGATACTGCCTTTTTCTAGTTTGTTTCAATCTTTAATATGTTGATCCATCACAGCTCATCATATGCACATGAAGCTAAAACTGGAAGTGTATTTACATGTCTTTCACTTTGCTGCAGATGCTACATGCTGCAAATCATTAGCTCATATATATATATATTTATATTTATATTCTATGTGCCATGTTGTCTTGTCTCACCGTGACTTTGATAATAATATGCCCCATCAGTACAGACTCAGATCTAGCAGAAAAGAGAAAATAAAACCTCAGAAAACAACTATAGGAAACATCTAGAAAGTCAAGAAGGCCTTTCCACGTGTGCTAAAAATTGACTCCACACAGCGTTCTCTTAAAGGTGCCATGCCACGCAAAGCTGTTTTTACCTGTTGCTTCTGGATTACGAAAGGTCTATATGAGTTACTGAAATGCACAGACCGTAAGTAATATTGTCAACATAAGGAAATGCTTTATTAAACAGTCTCATGTCCATTTGGACAACGCTAGCATGAGGTTAGCACTTGCTAGGCTAGCTATGTTCAGGCCATGAAGACAGCTGTAAATCATGATAACAGCTATTGCCAAGCTGTCCTGATATGGACGAGGCAGAGGCAAAAAAAAAAACAATGCCAACATTTTTTTTTTGCTGAATGACATTACACGATTTAATTTATGTGTTAAGAGCGATTGGGTAATTCTCATTTCACTAACAGCACTGACATAGGCTTGTTCACACCATTGTGTGATTATCTGTTTCAAGTGCAGATTAAATTGTCAAAGTAAATACAAAGCTTTCTGGACAGGTTTGGTTTACGAAGCACAGTAAAGAATTTAAGATGTGTGTATAATCTATACGTGGGTTGAGTCTGTGTCACTTTGGATAAAAGCGTCTGCTAAATACCAGTCAACTTTCACTTTAACTTCTGCACAAGCTTCTAGGTGTGTTGTTAACAAAATTGTAGGCTATAGAGTACCCTTCTTGTACAGTAAAGAATGCTGATCGCCACGTTCTCACTGTCGGCCAATCAGAGCAAAGCTAATTAGCATGTTGAATATTTATGAGAACTGGCACAGTTGTGTCTCCCTGCTGGTTTTCTATGTCATGCTAGAATGGCATGAAACAAGAGAACCAAGTCATTTGCCTACCAAAATGTTACAGAGTGCATGGTGGAACATCAAGCATTATCACAAAATTAATGAAATACGTGTGGCATTGCACCTTTAATGAACCGCATTACTGGCATCATCCAATAACACATAATAGAATTCCTGGAGATAACTGTGCTTAACAGTAGTTTAAAAAGTGATGCATCATCCACAGGAACTCTCTAATTCATTAAAAGATTTATTATTCATGAGCTGCTTTATGACAACACATGGCTGCACAAGCAGTAAGTGATGCTAAACCACATGAGCTTAACACAACATTCCCCACACTTCTGGCCAGTTCTGCCAGAGAGCATTAGTCCCTCTGCTGGCTACAAGCCCAAAATGCAGCCATGTCACATTCAGTCCTCGACTCAGTGTAAGCTCCTGCCAAACCAAGTTCAGTGACGTGAACACGCTCCGAGAGACGAGGAGTTTGACATGGAAATTCAGGCCAGTAAATCATTAGTTTGATTTCAGACCAAGGCATAAGATTACGGTTGTTTATTTGGGTTTAAGATTCAGACAATCATCTCTTCTGCTGTCAACCTAATTGTCCAATCCTGTAACATGGCTGATTAGCTTCACCACTGAGGCCCAATGTTCAGTCTGGAGAGCTGCACTGATGAGGGAACATGGTGTTGTTAACATGAGTTTATTTATAAGTGATAAACACTGCAAAAGAAGAACAATCTGCTGATGTGAGGTGCAAAAGTTGTCAAATTATAGTCATGATGAGTGACAAAATCATGTTTTGTTATAACTTCCTGTCTTACTTTATTCACATACTAAATGTACTTAGAGGCACAGCAGAGTTTGAGTTTTCGGTTTATTCGGTTTACTTTATTTTGGCTTACTTTTAACTCTCCACTATTTGCCAGATTAAAATATTTGGCCTTATAGTTTGAGGAAAACGCCCTATTAACAAATTCCTTTTGAGCTATGATGTCAGCGTCACACAATCCCAACAAACGTGAACACATATGTGCATAAGCAGCAGCAAGTCCCCTGATGAAATATATCACATCAGCTCACACTGGAGAACATTTGCTATAAGAAACAGTAAGTGAAGAACACAGACACTTCTCTCCACTCCTGAGCTGCTCTGCTGGCTCCACATCCCATAAAAATCGCTGTTTTCTGACTGAACTCTAATTCCTACAACATTCTAGACCGGTCAGGCGCGGTCATCAGGCTTCCGGCAACCAGAACGGCTCACTTTGCAGAATATGTCAAACAAAACAAGCACCCCTTTCTGCAAACAGCTAGAAAACACCTTTCACAACTCAGCACAAACCCTGACTCTGTTAGCCAAGGAATATGAAGCCAGTAGCGGGATACAGCTGTCAAACACAGACCCGAGGTTTTAAATAAGTAAACGCTTTGCAAACGTGTTGCAAGAACTGACTCAATAATTTAGCCCTGATGCTTTGGTCCCTGACAGTTTGTGTACTAAGCAAAGAAGCCCCCCATTCTATATTAAGACATTTCTATAAAGTTTGTACTACAAAGAATCAAAAATGATGCTAACAGTCTCCTATTAATTCTCCTTCACTGACAGCAATTTTAGCATCTTTAGAAACTGTGACGTTTTATCTGGGAGAAACATTTCTATTGGCTTGTCTAATAAAATCCTCATTCTCACTGGCTAATGTGGCTAACAATGAATGAAAGCTGAGAGAAAAATATGCCAACACTCCCTTATTAACTTTCCATCACTGCTGGTAAAATATGCATATTTGGATATTAAGCCCCTTCTAGTGAAAAGAATCTTCCTATTTTGGACTTAGTGGCCTTTCAAGTGGATGAACATTCCTTTTTGTTAATCCAGAGCTCCACATTCTCCTTGGCTAACCATGATAACAATGATTGAAACCTTACGGAATATTTTAGCAACAACTACAATGTGGAAAACAATGAATGAACTCAGTCAAGTAACACCTCATGCCAATGGTTCCTAAACTTTTTTTCTCCAAGGCCTCTCTAACATAGACAGAGATAGAATATTTTCCAGCTTCAAGTATAAACCAGGCTTCTGTCAGATAAACATCAGGAGGGACTAGTGGAAGTTTGCACAATGCTTGGTCAAAAGTCAAAGTCAAAGTAAACTTTGTACATGTATATAGAGAGATGAGACCGACGTGTTGCACAGACTCTAGTGCTCCACTGCTGTTACAATATCTGCACATACTTGATCCGGCTTGAATGTTAGTCAGATGTTCTAAGAGATGCTGTTTTATTTAATAAACTATCTGTATAGAATTTTTCATATTGAAACTGTTACTGACCTCATGCACATTCAGTGTGAGATACAACTCCAAGACCATAATTGTAGGTTGAATACCGCACCCTAATTGTCTCTCTTTCTACTTCTAGTTTAAAGTGTATATTTTATATTCTATTTATAAATATTTTATTCTATGTGCCTTATTTGTTTTTTGTACTTTGTCCTTTGTTGCTTGCACTGTTAAAGCTGGAGCCGCGTTGTCTCATCTCTCTGTAAACTTGTACAGTATATAGCAGAGATGACAAACTTTACTTTGACTTTGAGACGCTGTGGCTCCAGTTTCTATAGTCCAATAAAACAATTAAGGCACATAGAATAAGCAAAAATATATACATAGACTATAGACAAAGACATATACTATAAAACTTTTCAAGCTGGAGAACCTGGAACCACATCGTCTCGTTTCTCTATGTATGTGTACATACAGTTGAGATGACATTCAAAGAGTTTGACTTTGACTAAAGTATTAAAAACTTGAAGCTAGAGGCAGAAATATAGTTGAATGCAGAATTCAAACTACAGTTTTGGTCCTGGAATTAACTGTTTGAATTGAATGTGTTGTTGTATATGATCTGCAGCAGCTGAGCATGGTTAATTTGCATAAAAAATATAATAAAGATTAATTTCCAGATTAATCAAGCGTGTTAAAGCTTCCAGCCCTGCTTTCAACATATTTCCTCAGCATTGCCTCTGAACAGGGGCTGTAAAACTTAACCAGCTCCCTGAAAAATCTAAATTCTGAACACTTAATCACATTGGGTCTGCAGCTGTGAAAGTGCTACTCTTTATTTTCAATGCCACTTTGGAAACCACTGACGTATGCTAACAGTCCCTAATTAACTTTCTTCCGCTGTTAGCCATATTAGCATATTTGGATGTCACATCTTTTATGAGGAATAAAAAATGATTCTTGCTTTACGAGATCCACATTCTCATTTGCTACTCCGTGTTAAAATCTCCGTTTCACGACATACAAGACGCACTCTCTGATTGGTCCACAGAAGTCATTTAGTTCCTCTTATTCATCAATCATTCAGCGCCTCTGTTCTTAAAGGGGCAGCGCGACTAAAGGTAAGTCAGCGTCCGTTCGCTCTAATTAAAAAGGCTTTGGGGCTAATAGGTATGCAAACTGGAAAGCTCTGATTGATTAGAGAGTATAAAGCTCTCGTACGTGCTGAGAAAACAGTGGGAGTAATCAGTAAATGTGACGAGCTAGTTGACATTAGATTGGCCGAATGTATGTTTGGAGAAAAGCTTGTTTGTAAGACACACACACGCGCACACACACACATACACACACACACAGCTGCCTTGGCCTGAGGCGTTGCTATGGTAATGGAATAGAAGGAGCTGAAAAGAGGAGTGATTCTAATGAGAAACTAAGAGGCTTTTTTTCCATCTCCTCCTTTTCTCTAATCTGGGACGAAGCCAATCGCGAGCAGTGCATTCAGAAGCTCACGGCCGTGAGCGCGGCATGACTCGAGATGAAGTCGCAAGTACGTACATCAAAGACCGGTGCTGAAATAGAGAGGTTAGAAAGTGTTAACAAATGGGCCATGTTACGTTTGATGTCGTTAATGACGTCAGGTCAGACAACAGCCCTAAAATGTCACCAAAAATATCATAAGTATTGTGTTCTATCTTCTATTAGTTTTATCCAAGATCTAGTCTAGAAGTCTCACATGGCTTACAATTGGTGTTTATTACTATGTAATTACAAAGTACTAACAAAATGTTGATCAATAAACCAATGCAGGCATGCTCGTCAGTCCCTTATCGACTTTTCCTTGGACTTTGTGTCCCTATTAGTAAGAGGAAAGTAATACATTGAAGCTAATGGAATCTTTTAACAACCATGTTTTCTTGAATTCCTTTACTATTTACTACACAGTGAACCGCATTAGCATCTTTAAACTTTTAGGCCCTTGAGTATGAAGGAATGGTTCTATTAGCTAGATTAAAAAATTCACATTGTTATTGGCTATACTTGTATCCAAGTCGCTGCATCACAATGAACAAGCTAATGGGCTAATCTTTTCTCAGTGTTGTGTTGGGTCATTTTGAGGGTAGAATAATTTATAAGCCAAGAGGTTGTAAGTTTGAGTCCTAATAACGATTCTCCTTCTGAGTGATTACTTGTCATTGAGAACACAACACAACACTGTACTGAGCTCTGCATGACAGATCCATGAAGGAGCAGTGCCTGGAGAGCAGTGCTTGGGGACAGTACCTTACTCATGAGTACCTCAGTGGCACCTTTCCCAGTCCGGGAATTGAATCAGCGACATTCTGATCACATGAACAACTCCCTTACCACTACGGTTGGTGTGCCTCCTTAAGAGCATCCACGTCTTGGAAGCTGATGTACAAGAGTTTTCCTAAAACAAGTACTCCAAACAGCCTGCATTTTTATGGACCACTGATGTGTGCTCATGCGTTTATGTGAGTGTGATTAAGTGGCGATGCCAACACAAACGCCAACGGACTGCGATGCCACGTCATCGACACAATCATTCTCAGAGAAGCATGAAAATGTCACCAAATGTCATTAAATTGCCTCTTCAGATGTGAGCCAACTGAGGCCGAAACTTCATGCGCTGCCATGTCACGTCCATCACTCTTGTTCCATTAAAAAAATCAAACTTCTACTTCACATGTAACAAGCTGAGTTGAAGTGTTAGAGTGCTTCTACGTGTAAAACAAGATGGCTCTTTTTCCAAAGAGGATATTAAAGTCACACACTAAAACACACAAACACAGACACAGAACTGTATGAGGACTTCTCTGTCCTTTCAGCTCCTCGTACAATATTAATAAGTGATCTTCACTCGGGATACATCTATACTTGCTCTCCAACTGAGAACACACTTTTGTTACTTACACTACACAACTCGTAACGGCTGATACAATAAAATAATAAGTTGTGTGGTCTGTATGTGTGGATTTTTCTAGAAAAATTCGAGATGATGCATGTACACTTCAATATCGTGTTTAGTTCTTCAATACCTTAACATTCTTCACTGAAAAATTGACTTATCTGTCGATTTGTGTGAAGAGAGGTGGACAAAAATAAAAAATGAATATTCTACAGCAATGTTCCTTCAAGCAAGTTACAAACACAGAACGAGACACGCTCTCTCTCTCTCTCTCTCCCTCTCTCTCACACACACACACACACAGTCTCTCTCACGTACACATTTGACCCCAGTAAGACAGAGGCTAACTGGCTGATCTGCGCTGTCGCTCTGTGACAGGTCATTTGCTACTTCAATAAAAAGCCCTTTACTGCACACAGAACCTTCCAGAAGTACTGATGGACTTTCACACACACACACACAAGCACATGAGCAGAGAAACACATGCATATATACACTAAGTCTCACAAATTCAGGCAAACATGCACAAGCACTGACCCACTTGCATGCACATGTACTGATTCGCAAATGCATGTATGCAAACATACACACACACAAAACTCGTAATTGCAAGTGAGCGATCACTCCGTTTTACATGGACATACTGTATAAAAATAGACACGTGCAATGAAACATACAAATACAAAGAAGCATAGACATAGACACACGTGCATGCAAACATGCACCATCTCCGGTCTCCAGCAAGTGGATAGCGTAGCGCTTAGGGCGTCCACTCCATAATCGGAAGGTAGCTGGTTCGAATCCAAGGACCGGTAAAGGTATCACTGAGGTACTTATGAGTAAGGCACCATCCCCAAGTACTGCTCCTCGGGTGCTGCCCGCTGCTCCATCAAGGATGGGTCAAATGCAGAGGTCACATGCACACACACATACAGACACACCTTTGATCTGTGTGAATGCCCAGTTATCGGAGACAAATATTTTTTAAGTTCAGTAAAGGCAGCTCCACTAAACCCAAATTTTACCATCTTGCCATCATGAACGAGGTCTAAAATATGTTAAATAAACATGAACAAAAACACACACACCCCGAGAATGTACTGTGAGGAAAGCGTGATGTTCCTGTAGCTCACCACAGGGTGGCACTTTCAGCTCAGCCCTGGTGTGAGATGCGAAACGGTAGACAGCGACTCCATTACTCTGGGAAATATGAACACTTCAGAAAGCAATATAGACAGTGATTTCCACCATCATACACTTCACACCAAAGAGCCTCTCTTTCTAGCAGAAACCCGGCCTGAGCGGAAGATGAAAGTGTGTGTGTGTGTGTGCTGTAACGGAAGAAGAGTGTGAGAGGAGTGGATGACATTCCTGATGGACTCGTCTACAGCAAAGGATGGAACTTTTCAACATGTTTCTCTCGACCGTTCTGGCACATTCGGCACACACTCGACTCTACCGTGCCCTTTTAAAGGCAAAGAGGGCTGCTGTGGCGTGCCAGCGGTAGTGCGTGTGTTTATAGTCGGCGCTATACCACACGGCAGCCCTCATAAACGCTGCTGTAATGGATCACTAACCTCGGCACTGTAAAGGTATTTTCCCAGGCTACTTGACAGCAGTCTTAACTCAAACTACACCAACCATTCAGGAGTGTTCCGAGCTGGAAACAGAAAGACTTCCAGAACTTTTATGGACGGGAGCTCATGTGCTAAAGAGTTCCCTAAAGTCTCCTTTTACACATACACATACCCTTTGTTTTGCAAATGAAATTGCAGGAAAAGTCCCTGCAGTCTTCAGGGATAAGTGAGCATGAGAACAAGCACATAAAGCAGAATGCAGATAACGTTGATGAGGCCATTGTCCTCCCTAGACTCAAGCGATAATGTACAAAAATTGCACAGCAAACAAATCTAAACTTGCGGGGAAATTTGAGGGTGTAAGAGGAAAAAAGTGGCCTTTAATATCAGCAGATGACATCAGAACAAAGTTCATGGTGAAACTGCATAAAAGAGAGACAAAACCTGAATTAAAACCAGAAATAGTCAGAAAAGAATGTTCTGAATGTTCAGCAGGTACAGGGAACACATCAGGGAGCACAAAAGGAGGAGTATTTCCACTAGCATTTTCCATGTACAGCACTAAAAACGTATGCCTCATCAGGTGAAGTGGGTGTAATTTATGAGAGTTTATCTGATGATGTGGAGGTAAAGCATCTTCAGACAAAGTGGAAAAGTGGTCTGTGGGATTGAACCCAGGACCTTCTCGCTGCGAGGCGGCAGCGCTAACCCTCTCATTGTGTTAATGACAAGAATGTGGATTTGAATGCCAGGAGAACCTGAAACCAAGTTACTCCAAAGAGACTGTAATCAGGGGAATGGCAGTCCTTCTGGTTAAGAGCCTCTGCAAATGGTGTAAATGTAAATGCAAATTTTGTCTTGTTGAGCCTTGAATAAAAGCTCAGCCTCTGAGACCTGTTGAGCCTTTATAATATCACTTTCAAGTTAAGTATTTGTCCTGCTTCTCATTCAAGATGCCTCGGTGTGAAGCAGCAGATCATAACTGGAACAAGAAGGAGCTCTATAAAAACAACAGGGACCCTGAAATCACTGAGCTTCTTGCTGCTTAGTCAAAGGACAAAAATAATAGCTAATCAATGTGCTTTCAGCCCCCCACTGCTTTGACTGAGCTGAATTTTTTTAGATTCAAGTTAAAATGGGATTGTTACAGCTAATATTCTCCTCATGGGATACTTGCATGGAAGTGGTAGTAAAGCTTCTAAAACAGGCAGTGCTGTTCCACTACATGTCTGCAGGTGGGGAAGGCTTAAATATTCCATTCTGTTCTGGTTTACTGGGTCTCCAAGCGTGAGGGAGGATAACTATGTTAACATCAGACTTACCCTCACCTGCAAAACAAAGCACCGCCAGCAGGATAAAGTCAGAATTTTACAGGCACCTGAGCCACTGACCCACTAAAGACACTTTTTGACAGCGCAGCTGACCTGACCCTGGCCGAGACGCCCTTCTGAATTATGGCTTAAATAAGGCAGGGTGAGAGGAACACTCCCTGCAGGGCGCCGGGCAATTAGATTACGCCCAGCTCTGTAATGGGCAACGTAGATTCCACAGAGCTGCATGTTAAATGAGGAGCTGATTAGCATTTAACAACAGGAGGCAGAGGTGAACAGCTGGAGGCAGGACTGATAGAGTGCTGATTGGAGCAACGTGGGGAGGGGAGACATAGAAGGAGAGAGAGAGAGAGAGAGAGAGAGATCAGTCCTAGGTTATTTTGCTGATAGGGGAACATGTCACACTTTGGTCATTCAAGTGTAACACATCTGTATTTTATTTTATTATTATATGCATGAAATTGCACAAAATTCTGTTTTATTCCTGTTTGAAGAGGTGGTAAGACTGAAAATATCCTGTAAGTACATATGTCATGTTAATCAAGCATTGCACACTTGCGTTTTCGTTTTCTTGTTTTACAACTAGGGTGTTGAAATTAATCACATAATCGATACATTGCGATACAAACGTGAATGATTCTGCATTGATGGAGTGGTAGACCATAATCGGGATAGACCGTGGTAGACCGATTATATCGGTCAGTCCGCTATATGGTCAGCAGTCCACTGCCCCTTAGTGGTCCGTGGCGACATTGCAGGTGGTCAGTGACATGCAATTCAGTTTCACTACAGAATTTTTTTTTTTTATTTCAACTCATCTAACCTATCTAATATCTCATTTCTCAAAAACATTTTAGATGATTTGGGCATCTTTACAAATAATTAATTTAATGCAAATATCTAAAATGTCAAAAAATACTACAGTATTAGCAGTATAACCCCTACTTCGAAGGGGTTGTTCACCAAAGATCAACTACAATGAATGAGAGTTAATGTCAGCACTTTAGTTTAATTTAGCTGGAAAAAATGTAGGTGCAAAGTTTAAATATATTAGGTATTACATACACCATGTCGATTCTCAAATTTTCAAATGCTCTTCATTTCCCGTTCATTGCCTTTTCTAATACTGTTGTACATGTTGACCCTGCGCAAACCTCCATTAGTTTGTTTTGAATCATTTAAGCACGGAGGGGCAGACTGTACACGCACGTAAAACATGCTCAAACACTTTGTTAGGTACAAACACTGTTTAGAACAGCAGACAGACAGTGCAGAGTCACCCATCATCATCTCTCTCTCTCTCTCTCTCTCTCTCTCTGTCTCTTCCCCCAGGCAGTCAACTTCCATGAGCCACGCTCAAGCACTAATGCACTGTGAGCTTTTGGGAGAGGGCCAGGCGGCGTAAGCAACTTCTGAAATTATGAAACAGGTTCAATGGTTCAATAAAACCTCTCAAAGAGAGTCAGCAGCCCACACAGGGAGAGAGAGAGAGAGAGAGAGAGAGGGGCATTACCTAATGAAAGTGGCAGGAAAAGCGCTGATATCACAGAGCTGTTTGAAAGACTGTTCAAGAGGTTAATAGCTGAGAATATTAGTGAAAACAAGAAGCTTAAAGAGTCTGGTGTGACGACTCTAATATCTTAATTAGTGTCCCTCTACAGTCATTCTGCTGTCCATTCATTCAGCTGCCCACAGCACATAGATTCTCACGATGGTTTTAACGATGACACAAACCAACGCAGCGTAAACATATTCAAGGGGTTTTCGAATTTGAGGTGTAAAATATTTGTCAGGCAAAATGTCTAAATGGGTTGTACTTTTCTCTTAATTAAAACAAGGGGGTGTTATAATGTCAGCTCTTGAGATGGTCCGTTTAAACACCTATGTGTACTGCTACCACTGGTCAACTGTTAAATACCAAGATACACTCATCACACAATCACACTTGTTCATATTGTCATCTTTTTAAAAGGAATCTTCTTTGAAGTACTTGGCTGTTGCAGCAGCAAAAAAAGTAGTTTAAATTGGGTATTTGTTGGTAAAAATTGCTTAAAAATAGCTGCAACAATGCTTCATTCTAAGACCAATACGACCAAGGGAACAAGACAAGAAAATCATATACTGCGTGGGCCTCAAATTTGTAAAGGACGAGATTTCCGGAGAGGACGGTGGTGGTCTAGTGGTTAGGATACTCGCCTCTGGACAAAGAGGTGGTGGGTTTGAAGTGAATTTACAGCACTACCATCACTGAGTTCCTGAGCAAGACCCTTAACCCTAAGTTGGAATTAGGGAGACTGTCCGGAAATTAGGAAAATGTAAATCACTCTAGATAAGAGCATCTGCTAAATGCCGTCAATGTAAATGTAATAATTGCACTGGGTATAACACAGAGCCCTCAGTGTCTGTCCGAAGATCAGGGGTAAGCAACTCCTGGAGGTCCGGAGGTTTTCTGGTCTTTATCTACCTAAGACCAGGTGTGGATGTTCTGAAATCCAGTTGGATGGAAAACCTCCAGAATACTGACCCTCCAGGACCCGAGTTGCCTACCCCTGCTGTAGATGATTAAAGACAAATGTGCTCAATTCAGCTAATTCCATGTTGTCTGTTAGGGTGCTGAATGCGGCTGTGTGTCAGTTTACAGCATTAAGACTGCCCCCAGTAAAGCCCATCACTCTTCACTTG
The DNA here is from genome assembly GCA_032718565.1 of Distichodus sexfasciatus. NCBI lineage: Eukaryota > Metazoa > Chordata > Actinopteri > Characiformes > Distichodontidae > Distichodus > Distichodus sexfasciatus. The sequence continues at coordinate 1,996,922 of JAVGVS010000014.1, forward strand.
CTAGCACTACAATGTGGATCTAGTCAAAGAACTCATCCTGCAATTGCAAAGTGCTTCAAAATTCTGATATTTCACACCATATCATGATTACAACAAATATCAAACACTGATGGCTTGCTGTTCTCCCCCTTGTTCATGCTAACCTGGCCCAAGCTTCCGTACCGCCTCTTCAGCAGCCTCTCCGTCAAGGTTTGCTTCCATTTGCAGACAGTGACCAGTGACGGCCACTTGATGGGCGCTAACTCTGGAGCTCTGCTCTTCAGGGTCTCCACGCTCAAGCGTTTGCGCAGCGCCCTCGGCCCTGGGCCCTCAGAGCGAGGCAGGGGCAGCAGGTTGGGAGCGCTTCCCCGGTAGAACTTGTCTCTGTAGGGGCCGTTGTGGCCTAGTGCGTAGTTCATAGCGAACAGCCCAAGATTTGCACCCTGGCCAAGCCAATAAGAGAGTCTTGAGGGGCTGTTTTTGGATGGGAAATTCCACTGCATTCACCAGGGGGAAATCCTCACAGCCTCAGTCTGATGGTGCAGTCAGGTGATGACGAGAATAATCCGGTGTTACAGTTTGCAAGCTTCTATCCGGATAGGCCAAAGCAAAATATATCCCAAGCCTCTTTGGACAGCTAATCCTCGTCACGAAAGAAGAGGCGAAGAAACGAGAGGTGGAAATCCGGCAATTCGGACACAACTACATTGCGTCTTTAAGGCTAACGGGTGCAAAGTTGACGATTCCTGTTTTGCCACTGGTTCTCCATAACAGACAGCTGCGGGGGTCTTGAATCGAACTGGCCATGTCAGCCCCCTGTTTCATGCAGTTTTCTCCCTGTTCTGGCCGGGACAGGGACAGGGTGGGGTAACCTCGGCAGAGCTGGGCAGTGCCGTGCTGCCCACTCTGGGGTGCTCCCAGGCCAAAGCGAACACCGGGAGTGACACAAACTCAATAGTTGCGCCGGGAGATGGGGGCAGAGTTGGCCGAGGCTAAATCAGATTAGATTAGAGCCGGGGCAGGGCCATGATGTAAATCATGGCGGACATAATTAGTGCCGCGGGGAAACGCGTTCGGGCCGCGTGGCCGCAACCAGATTACAGCCAATCAATGGGCTGATGGGGTAGACCACACACACACATAAACACAGGCATGAAAGCGCACACACATAAATAGAGCGTGAGGCATGAGAGAGAGAGAGTGCTCTAAAAAGAGAGGCGGTGTTTAACACCAGTAAGGCTGAGAATAGCTTGGCTGAAGATGCCGTCCCTGTGATTACAGCGTTCAAAGCAACACAACCACAACAAGCACCCAATCAGGCCTAGAACGGGCTGCTGGGCTGGCACTTCGTTTCAGGAGTTGTCACAAACACACACACACATTTAAGCAATCACACTACACGAGTGAAAGACCTCTACAGATGAGCAGTTCAGACGCTTTGTCGCCAGTTTACATGAATACATTTGTTGTTGTGTTTCTGATGTCCCGCTTTGCATGAACATGTGTGTGTGGGTGTTGTTTTGTCAGTCGACTTCATGAAGGTGGTTGCGTCGTCCTGTTGATGTGTGGCTGCCGTGTATACGTGTGTGTGTATGAGAGAGAACCCTCTAGAAGACTCCGACAACAGCTCTGATTGGATGAAATTGGTCCTGTTCGGTTTCATTGTGTACTGTGGGATTATCCTGCCCCTGGTCGGCCATAGATAAGACTCTCTCACCCTCTCCTTTTCTCTCTCTCTCCCCCCGTCCCCTCCTCTTCCTCTTTTTTCTCCTACTTTTCCCTTATTTTGTCATTCTCTCTGTCTCCCCCACCCTTCTGTTTGTGCTCTGTCCCTCTCTGCCCTCCTTTGTCATCCCTGCTTGCTTGCTTGCTTGCTTCCTTCCCTTACTGCTCTCCCTCGGCTTTGTGGAGGCAGTGAGGATGAGGAGGAGGATGAGGTGGCTAAGGGTCCTCGCATCTGACGTGGAGAGTGTGGGATGGAGGCGTGAAGCGTCACTTGACGTGGAACGGAACACAGTTCAGTCCCATCCCCTGTCTGCACTCCATCAGCCCACTGCCTGCAGTGTGGGCTTCATCTATTATAGACAAACTCAACTCCCACTCCACACACACACACATACACACTACCCGAACAGTCACACAGGCCTAGGAGAGGTGAGGAACGTGATACAGGAGGACGAACGCCGTCCTGCTGCGTGTTAACCGCTGTTTTAGCCAGATAACACAGTAAGTACAACATCTGTGCCAAGCACCAGCAGTCCACACGTCCACATATTAGCAGTGTAATTAATCAAATTAGCGAGTTCACACCCCGATCATGATGGATCAAGGCAGCACGCCGTGGCGATGAAAAGACCTTTGAACATTATACGAGGCATTAGAGAGCTTTGATGAATTGTCCGAGCGTGCAAACTGATTTTCTCCCACACAAGGAAGCGAGTGAAAAAAGAAACAAGAAGCGCAGACTTGTGTCAGAAAAAAAAACGGGAGGAGCAAGAGAGGGACAGCACTGGATGATCTTTTCAGCTGGAGGGGTGATGGAGAGAGGTGCAAATAGGCAGAGCTTTGCTGGTGAATCACTTTTGTCATCACTTTTATAATTTCACTCATTACAATAGAACATTTTTAACAAAGGGTCTAGATCTCAGTTTTAGAGGTTAAGGCAGGCCAAGTTAAAATTAGTAAAATTAGTCTGCGCTGCAGCGTCACAGTGAGAGAGTCCTGGGTTCGATCCCCGGGACGGTCGTAGGGCCTTCCTGTGTGGAGCTTGTGTGCTCTCCCCCTGTTCATGTAGGTTTTCTCCGGGGCTCCGGTTTCCTGCCACAGTCCAAACGCATACACTATAGGTTGATTGGCGAATCCAAATTGGCCCCCTAAAGTGTGACTGCGAGTGTGATTGTGTGAGTGTGTTCACAATGACAAATGATCATTCACTTTCACTTTTTATGTCTTAATATAGAAGAGACAAGATGAAACCTCATGTAGTAACTTTCCAAAAATCTCAAATCTGAAATTCACCAACAATAAATAAGTAGGTGTTACGGTTTTTACCAGTAAGACAAGTTTTAGTGGTATACATGTGATTTACTCTGTAAGAAAATCTATATCTGAAAGTCGGTAACAATACTGATATATTTTGGATGTTTTAACTTGTTGATATATTAATATACAAACAAATTTCCCTAATGAAGGCTTTTTGCATGTTCTTCCCACAGCCCATCTTTGAGTAAAGTTAACCAAGCTCTTCAACAACAAGTAAAATGCAAATAAAATATGTATATGTATATCAAATAAATAATCATTTTCACACGTGTATCCCATGGCTCTTTAGAGGTGCGACCCCAAGACGTGGCGTGATGCGAACAGACATGTCCAACTGTCATTCAGCAACTTTCAGCACTGCATTACTGGCTTTAACCTTGACTGATGACCTGTCTGTCCCAGTGTTTGTCTCTCTCAGTGTGTTAGGGTTGGGTGATGCGACTTCAAATCAATATCACGACTAACTGAACATTTTTACCTCAATTACAGTTAATGAATGATATATACAGTATATATATATTTTACTTTGGCTTGGTTTGTTTTTGCCATCATAGTTCACTGACAAAACACACACTCTTTTATATCTATCTTTTATATCCACACTTTTATAGCACACTTTTATATATCTAAGCCCCAGAAATGCCGATATATTTTTACGTTTCTACAGTATGTAATAATAACTAAATCTGCAACCAAATAAATAGATTAATTTTTTTTACCTTGTTATCTTTTTCAGAAATTTTCAAAATGATGTTTTAACCACAACATTGTCTCCTTGTTCAAGTTTTTCAAACCTAGTCGTGGCATCGGGTTCTCTCAATGGTAAATATGTCCAGTGGGTTACACGCACACTGGACGAGGTGGAGTCATGTGACAACACACGCTGTAATATGTTTTTAAAGGGACAGCACATGACAACACACTGGGGAAAGTATAAACTGAATTCTTTATTTTTAAATATGATGAAAAATGATCAAAATAAGCATCATGGGCACGATAACATTGATCAGAGGTTGCTGAATGCCACTTTCAATTAATTTTTGATTAACTGCCCAGCTCTAATATGTGTGTGATCGCGTGTAATGGCATCCTCCCTGTGTCAACGCCTGTTGGCCGGGTCTGGCAGCTTGTCTAGAAGCCGACATGGCCATGAGTGAGACGAAGGCTCGGGGGAATCACTTGAAGCTCTGCACCAAACAGCTGAGAGTCACCTGTCAAAGCCAGACAGCGCAGAGACACGTCTCTCTCTCTCCCGAATGACAAAACCACCCTGCAATTTGTCTCTCCAATTACCGGGTAAACGAAGCAGTCAGCCAAACAGCTTTTGGAATAATGAATTTATACAGACGGCGAAGTGGGGTGGGGAGCTATTTTTACGAAACTGTGGAGTAAATGAAAAAAAGGGGGCTAAAAAATTATTTCTGAGATCTGGCACTGACATGAAAGCAAACTTTTAATTTGGCTAAAATAATAAGCTAATTATCCAGACAAAAGAGGGGTAGGAAAGATTGTAGGTAATCAGGAATGAAGAAACGGGCCAGACTAGAGAAAAGGAAAAAAGAGAATAAAGTGTGTGTGTGTGAGTGTGTGTGTTGCCTCCTGATAACTGCTAATGATCGTGGGTACAGGGTGCTGCTCACAGGATGTTCATTAAAACCGTGCTAATGAACCCCTTCAACGCTCCCCAGCGCTCTGAGAACACAGCTCACACACTACCTACAAAGCTAAACACCACACACACCCACACACACAACCACACACACTCACCGGGCAGTTTTACGCTGCGCTTTTGTAATGTTCAATAAACTAACACAAATAGATGGCAAACTGTGTGTGTTCAGAGTGAGTCGGGTTCTGGACTGAACCTTCAAGCTGATACAGGACTGTGTCCTTCAGTCTTCCGGATGCACACACAGAAAAAGACAGACGTTCTGTCAAAACACCCATGGACTGTCACACTGGCACATAACACACAAGCATGCACACATACGCACACTCTTTTATAGCTATGTAGGGTCCAGAAATACTGACATGCCAAGTTTTATGGAGTATGGTCGCGGGGGGACCGGAGCCTAACCCTGGCCCCAATATATAAAATAAAAGACATCTACATCTATATATAAAATCTGAAATTTAGCGGCAACAATTTCTAAACATTAAGGATGTGACGAGATGCTCAGCTCACGAGACGAGATGATACACAAGATCACGAGAACGAGACTTTAAAGAGATTTTAACAGTTAACGATAATGACTGTTAAAGCAAACTTCCATATGGCCTTTTATTGGACTGAAAGACACAAAAAGTCAACTGCAAAAAAGTGGATTTAGAAACTCAACTGACTGGACTCTCTCTTGTGTGATTCCTCACGCAGCTCTTCACACCATTGCTGTGCATCAGCATCTAACTTGTAATTGAAGTTTAAAATTAATTAAATAATAGTACATTATAAAATCAACATGTTAATTAAGGCTTAATCCCTGCGAAATTAAAATATATGGGGAATATTACTAAGTTACTGGCTGAAAAAATTACACTAAATCTTCAAATAACCCACAACTCGTCTTCCTGCTGCTTCTTTTGGATTCGTACTGGAGCAATGAGTGTCCGTATTCAATATATGAACCTGGAACCATATTAGTCATCTGACTGGAGGCAAATCATTGTCAGCTTACTCCAAGCTTGAGACTGGCTGTTTACTTGGCACATTTATAATGCAGTACCAAGTCGTGTGAGTGTGAAGACGGAATTGAGCGTGTACAGATGCCAGATTGTACTTGTGAAAGGTTCACTGCACGGTGAGAACTTTGCCACAAAAATAACACCATACTATTTTGTGCCACAGCTTTTTACCGCAACAAGAAATATCCTCACATTTTAATATTATTATATTTAATATTTGTGAAATCTTGTAGCACCAGATCTCGTCACACCTCTGCTAAACATGTTTGCTCTTTAAGCTTCTCAGATTTGTTTTTAAAATCTTGAACACTGGGAATAAAGAAATCTTCCTGAGAGTGGTGGTATCTGGTGCTCACTATGATGAGCATAATTTACACACACACTCTGAGAACAGAACAGCAACTCCTGTACACATCACAGTACTCGAGTGGCCTCTAAACGACACAGCATTCCCAAACACCTGATGCCTGCTTCACTTACTCCTCATCCTCACTCTGTAAAAACACTTTCATTTTTGCAGCGCGACAACATGAATATAATCTGACGCAGTTAAACATATTCATGTTTAAACTCACGACTGCCGTTGCGGTGAGGCCGCATCGGAAACACAATTCGCACTCTCGCAAAGAGGAATGTTCAAGGCAAAGTGAAGGCCATCGGGACGCTGAAAGCTCGAACTCAACACGACTGAACTAAAACGAAATTACGAAACAGCGCTGTAGGACTGTGTTATATTAGGAACCTTTTTGTGAAGATAAACACTTCCAACCATGGTGAGAAGAAGGTTATTTTAAGTCATGTGATGGCTCACACTTGCTAAAAACTGTGAATAGCCAGTGTTTACATATAATTGTGATTTCAAAAACCCACCACGTCATTTCTTTTAAAAGATCCACAGTCTGTTTCCTTTGAGAGGGCTTCCCAAACAGTTAAAAAACTACTGTGAGTGATCACATCAGTAAATCTCTACCAAGTGGACTTGAGAGGCTGAAAGTTCTACAACTCACTTTGAGTTGTGTCTCTGTTATTTTTTTCTTCGCCCCATCTGCCCTCAGGAGTCGGACGCTACGGTATTGATTATGCTGAGACACCTGCACTAAAAGGAGATTCATGGGAACAAAGCGTGACAGTTAAGCAAGTCACTTTGATAAGGTCATTCTAGCAGCATAAGTGGGAGGCTGGGTGTGAGGGAAAGACAGAGAGAGGGTTAAGACTAGGATTGGGAATCGAAAACCGATTCCGACTCTGAACCGGTTCCAATTGATCAAGTCCATCTAAATTGTACACCTCCAATGTTATTGATTCTTTAAACGATTCTCTCATTTCCCAGCACAACATTTTCCAGTTTTGCGTCGAGGTACATTACGTCACACTCTCTGCGACTTGACCTTCGACCATGAGGAATCATGACGCATAAATGATATTCTTTGCGATGTAAACACACACGCCGCGTTTGTTAGTGCACGACTCTCACAGGGAAGTCCAACATTCACTAAAACGTTCAGTTAAATCTTCCCAATTATTACAGACAAAACTTATAATTTAGCCGATAAATAACATAAACAACCAGCGTTCTACTCACAGTACAACCGTTTACTTGATATTAATAAATTTCCGACACATGTCCACAGTGCTATTGTGCCGCGGCTCTCATATGGAACGCCCTCAGGGTAAAAATGTACTTCTCTCCCAGAAATGAGTCAAAAATGGAAAAACCTTCAGTATTTCTTCGTTTTCCATTAATCAGAAAATATTTTTTCAATACTATAATGAAAATATAGAAAAATAAATAAAATAAATATAGAAAAAAGCATTATTTTTTATTAAATAATTTTCTTCTATATCCAGATGGATTCCAAATGGATAACGAAGTGTTCCCACCTGTCACTAACCCTTATTTTTTCTTACTTGAGGTTTGTTTTAGGTAAGAACAGACTACAACTCCTGAAGAGCACTCTTACGCAAATCGCACGACTGTTTGTGCTTACTGACTTTTCTCCAAGTTTACAGTTGTATAATATCATACTATTTAAATGTCTCAACTTTCTTAAGAACAAATTTGAGGAAATAACGTAAGAAAACGTTGGTGAACAAGGCTCACTTTTACTGACTTCCACTCCAGTGTTATGCTCTGGCTCTGCTGCTATTTCACAGATTACCTTTCAAGATTACCTTTACAGACATCCCCGGGGTCCACCAACCGCTGGGATTCAGGTTTGAGCTCCAGCTGTGCCATATGCCAGTCATGGCTGGGGGTCTACAGGAGCACGCTCAGCCATCTCGTTTTTCTTGAGAGACAAGACAGCTAAATCATTTCTCTCCCTCTTCTACCTGTCAGAGTCCTGAATGATATGATGTTTAGCAATTAAATCAATTAATAGAAGAAAGGTTCTGATGTCCTCTTTGAGCTCAAAAAAGATCCCGGGATGTCCTTCTAAAAGAGTTAGGATGGAACCCTGATGTCCTGCTAAAACCACCTACCGTGGAAATCTCAAGTCTGATCTCCTCACCCCTTTACGTCTTACTTGTATATTCTCTCAAATCAATTCAATTTGATTTGCATAGCACTCTTTACACAGACGTTATCACAAAGCGCTTTACATATATACAAGACCCCAGCCAGCAAGCCTCGTCCTTCTTCTGCCCCTTCGCCAAATGTACAGGTGCAGAATGGCTGCCATAGCATCATCCAGACGGCACTGAACATTGGTGTAGTCACCAATATATTATGACGTTTTTCCTTAAGTAAAAGTGGGAGACTATTTGTCACCATCCTTTAAAAACTGACATTGACATGCACGTCCAACAATATTGTGCAACTCGTATTCTCTTAGCCATCATTAACTGTTTAAAGTTAAACGTTTATATTTAATACTCAATTTCTAGTTTAAAGTGTATATTTTGTATTCTATTTATATATATTGTTTATTCTATACGCTCTATTTGTTCTTTGTTTCCTGTTTCTTGTTGCACTGTTAAAACTGGAGCCACGTCGTCTCATCTCTCTGTATATCTGTACAGCATATAGCAGATATGACAATACAGTTTACTTTGACTTTGGCCACTGAAGTATCTTTGTAGAATTCCCCAAAAGTCTAAACAAAGGCCTCCACTTTACAAAACATCTACAAACCTTTTCCAGACCGTGGCCATCCGCCACAGAGACAATCCGGCTGTTGCTAAAGTTGGGAGCCGCCTCAAAAAACTTTACATGTGGAACAGCGCGCAAACAGGATTAAATAAGCAGTATCTCGCAGATGCTAATCTGTGCAGCCGGGTTGGTGCAGATAAATTACTTTAATTCCCGATACTGCCACGGGATACGAGGGTGAGGAAATCCAGGGGAGGGGAGGGAGGGCGAGGTGTCAGCAGGTCTCTTCCGTTACCCTTCATCCCGGCATCGCACTGCGGCGTCTTACATGCCTCCCTCCCTCAAATATTAGCCCCATAACTCAGATGTCAACTCGGGTCGGAGTTTTGATGAAGCGTGGCGTCCCTTTCGTCCCTCTCACATTTAATTAAGAAAATCAATAACGGTGGGAGACAGAGAAACGTCCCTGCTCTCTCCTCCTGTAGTCCGCTAATAATTAATTTCGAAAACCTGCCGTGAGGTAATATTGAAAAATGTTTATGGATCTGATTTTTTGTGGGGCTGTGTTGTTAATAATGTTAAAACAGGCTGGCCCAGAAGCAGCTGGCCTGGCTCCTCGCGTCCAGATGAGAACCGTCCTCCGCTGGCATTCATCATCCGGGGAGTTGGCGGGGGGTGGGATAAAAAAAGCCCCCATCATTTAGTTAATGTGGGAGTCTCATTTTAGCAACACAAAGGAGCAAGCCATATTCTAATACGAATGCAAGGAACAATGCGGCCCTCTGTGGCTCAGTTAAATAAATCAGGCAGATAGGATCCTTTTCCGCAAAATCCAATTTAAGACGCCGGCACCGGGCGATGAGACCTGACCGACGCAAGCGGAGGAAGAGGAGACTGGCATTGGGGTGGAGGGGAGGTTGCTGGGATTGGGTAGGTCTGTCAGCGCACCCCACTTTAATAACGCTCATCTTCACCTCACGGGAGTCGTCAGGTTAAGACCTATAGCTCAAAGCACGGAGACCGAGAACTTCCCCGTGCTGAGTTGAGGCCAGAATTAAAATAGCACCGCGTCGACGACAGAGGTATAATTTAGAGCTGCTTAAAACGAGCATCGAGGGGGTTGAGGAGTTGCGTAACCGAGCGTTAGTCTATTTCCTGATGATTGTATTTGGTTCCGCGAATCCCAGGCCCGGAACGCCGGGATAACACCGGGGCAAATCAGCCAGCCGCGCTGGAAAACACCGGCGTAAATACGATTAAATATTTATAAAGGGCTCAGAGCTAACAATCTTCCCGAGAGGGGAAAAAGATCGACGCGACAATCCCTCCGAGACGATGTCAGACATAACGGTAGGCAGATGAATGATTGCTGCATGCTACTCACGGGTGGCGTTGTGCCTGTTTGGATACGATTTTAAGCCACAATAATAAGTTGTATAACTGAGGGCCAATTATATTTTCCAACGGACAGAAAGTCTAACAAACTCTAGCCTTTTATTTAGAGTTACTACTGCAATCGACACACTCAGGGAACACACACACCATCTCTAAAAGCACAGATCTCACATCAATACACCCCACTCCACTACACAACACAGGATACATTTGGTAGGAAAGGTATAAAATGATGATGACGTGTTAATGGCAAAGGGAAATCGATAGAAAGTGAGCCTTTAAAGCACTGTGTCATTATTAGAAGCATTGAAACAACTACACTCTTCAGACCCCAAATGGTTTAAATGGGCATCGTTGTGTATCTAATCTGCTGTTCGCTTTAATGCCCACTACTCTCCTCCTCTCTCGTCTTAAAACCGGTTCTAGACTAGGTGTGGAGGACGAGTCCGCTTTAAGGCTGGCTTGAGCTTTTAGGACCCCGAACACGTAGAAGAAACAGCTGCAGGAAAGCAAGGGTCAAGGAGGGGTGAGACAGAGAGAGGGAGAGAGAAGAGACAGACGGTCAAAGATAAACAGAGAGAGAGAGAGAAGGAAAGAGAGACTGAAGAAGGGACAGTCAAAAATAAACAGAGAGTAAAAGAGATAGTCAAACAGAGATACTGAGGAGAGAGAGAGTACTAAAGAGAGGGAGTACTAAAGACAGACTAACGGAGAAAGAGAGAGAGAGTAGCAGGGACAGAGAGAGAGAGAGAGAGAGAGAGAGAGAGAGAAGGAAAGAAAGAAAGAAAGAAAGAGAGAGAGAGAGAGAGAGAGAGAGAGAGAGAGAGAGAGAGAGAGGAGAGAGAGTACAGGGACAGAGAGAGAGAGAGAGAGAAAAGGGAGAGAGAAAAGAGAGAGAGAGAGAGAGAGAGAGAGAGAAGGAAAGAAAGAAAGAAAAAGAGAGAGAGAGAGAGAGAGAGAGAGAGAGAGAGAGAGAGAGAGAGAGAGAGAGAGAGAAGGAAAGGAAGAGAGAGAGAGAAAGGGGGAGAGAGAGAGAAAGAGAGAGAGAGAGAGAGAGGAGAGAGAGAGAGAGAGAGAGAGAGAGAGAGAGAAGGAAAAGAGAAAAAGAGAGAGAGAGGATCAAAAAGAGAGACAGTACTAAAGAGAGTATTGAGTACTACAGTACTGAAAAGAGAGAGTACGAGTACTAAAGAGAGAGTATTGAGGATTAAAGAGAAAGAGACAGTACTAAAAAGAGAGAAAAGCTGAGTACTCAAAGAGAGACAGCACTAAAAAGAGAGGAGTATTATACTAAAGAGAGAGACAGTACTAAAAAGAGAGAGAGAGTATTGAGTACTAAAGAGAGACAGTACTAAAAAGAGAGAGTATTGAGTACTACAGTACTAAAAAGAGAGAGTATTGAGTACTAAAGAGAGAGTATTGAGTACCAAAGAGAGACAGCACAAAAAAGAGAATATTGAGTACTACAGTACTAAAAAGAGAGAGTATTGAGTGCTTAAAGAGAGAGTATTGAGTACTAAAGAGAGAGTATTGAGTACTAAAGAGAGAGACAGTACAAAAAAAGAGAATATTGAGTACTACGGTACTAAAAAGAGAGAGTATTGAGTACTAAAGAGAGACAGTACTAAAAAGAGAGAGTATTGAGTGCTAAAGAGAGAGTATTGAGTGCTAAAGAGAGAGTATTGAGTACTAAAGAGAGAGTATTGAGTACTAAAGAGAGAGACAGTACAAAAAAAGAGAATATTGAGTACTACGGTACTAAAAAGAGAGAGTATTGAGTGCTAAAGAGAGAGACAGTACTAAAAAGAGAGAGAGTATTGAGTATTAAAGAGAGAGAGTATACTAAAAAGAGAGAGACAGTACTAAAAAGAGAGAGAATACCGAGTATTACAGAGAGAGAGTCCTTAAGAAAAAGAGAGGAGAGTGGGAGTACTAAGGAGATGAGGAAAGAGAGAGAGAAAGTGTGTTCATTAGTCTGACCCTCCTCATGGTCACTACAGAGATCGACCGGTGCAGTGGATCACACGCTCCCTCAGAAATCTGTCCCCTCTAAATATGACACAGCGTGGGAGTGAACGTCAATATCAGATGAGGCAGAAATCCTGTAGAGGGTCAGTTTAAACTGTCTGCTTAGGAAGTGTGTGTCAATGTCGCTCGGCTAACGATGCCAACTCCTGCCACGCCAAAGGCAAAGCCACTAAAAAAGCCTTAATAATTCAACAAATTAATTTTTGCTCCCTCAGGAGGCGATTGACATATAAGAAAAACGACTGAGGTGGCATTTCTTGTAACAAGTATAATGAGAAAAAGCTTTCCACTGACTTCCGGCACGGTTTTGGTGGTCGAGGCTCTGGCGCAAAGTGAAACTATGGACTGTTAAGGGGCTGGAAGACATCCATCTAAGTTGGGTTGGGTGATATGATGCTAATTTACCATCAGCAGCTGTAATTCCATCCGGAGAAGCTTTTAGAGATATCGAGACTTTCACAAGAGAGACAGAGAAAGACGAAGAGAGAGCACTAAGTGCAGCAATAACGCTTAATTGACAATAATGCTCATTTCCGCTAGCGCGCCTATGGGATTTGCAATGCTATGTTAGCACTAAGCTAGCGGAGATTGATGATCCCACTCTGCTTTCCCCGCTCTAGGCTGTTTAACGTGTACTTTCCTGGAGGTTTCACAGTAGTAACAGTTAGGTGTGGGCAACATATCAAATGCCACCACATGAACACTAAGCATTGTTTGAGAAGAAACTACTGTGATAAATTAACTTGACCGGTTCCATTTTTAGGGTGGCACAGTGGCGCAGTGGTTAGCGCTGTCGCCTCACAGTGAGGAGGTCCTGGGTTCGAACACCGGGGACGGCTGTAGGATCTTTCTGTGTGGAGTTTGCATGCTCTCCCCGTGTTTGCGTGGGTTTCCTCCGGGCGCCCTGGTTTCCTCCCACAGTCCAAAGGCATGCACTATAGGTTAATTGGAGACTCTAAATTGGCTCCGTAACGTGTGAATGTGCATGTGACCATGTGAGTGTGTGTGTGTGCTCTGTGGTGTGTTGGCGCCGGCCAAGTGTTGTTCCCTGCCTTGCGCCCGAAAGTTCCCGGGATAGGCTCCGGTCCCCCCGTGACCCCAGTTGGGATTAAGCAGTGCAGATAATGAATGAATGAATGAATGAATGATTGAATGAATGGTTCCATTTTTAATATATGAAAATAAAACCATGGTAATATAGTTATGTAACAGGTGGTACCCAGTCAGAAGGTTGCCGGTTCAAATCCCACACCCTTAAAGGTACCACTGAGGCACTCATGAGCAAGGTACTGTCCCCAAGCACTGCTCACCGGGTTCTGCTAAAAAGCTGCCCATGGCTCCTTCACGGGTGGGTCAAATGCAGAGGTCACGTTCCGTTGAGGTGCTGTGTTGTGGTGTGTTCACAATGAAAAATAATCACTCACTTTCACATTGTGTTTCTTTACAATTAGATATAAATTATTTAATATATGAACATACGTGAGATACATTACAGTGTAGTAAAGTGTTGAAATTTGAACTCCATGTTAGTCTGAGCAAAAAACGGAAAAAAAAACAGACAGAATTTACAAACAAAGGCATGCTTCAAAAATGTGTATATGAACACCCCAGACCACAATAGTCCACATGTTTTAGAGTTGGAACCAAGTTTCTAGCACAAAAAGTGGGAGTAGTGGTCAGCAAAAAAGAATTGATTGCTCACCACAGTCACATGAGTGAGTTCTTTCTGAATAAAACTGGACAGGAAAATATTGTCATTTAAATCTTAGGTCTTGTCCACACGGACGTTCGAAATAAACGCCCTCTAAACGGCATACGCATTTTGCTGCATTTTGTAGCTGCGTTCGATTGGCGTTTCACTGGCGTTCGCAATAGCGTTGACGCCAAGAAAACGTTGCACGCAGCGTTTAATTGACGCCACCCGAACACGCAGCCGGCCAAATGCCGGTGCTGAACGCCCATGTGGATGCTTTGATTTGCTCCAATGAGCAGAAAAACGGTCGGCGTTCAGTCGGCGCTCACCTGGTGCCACGTACGGCAGAAAAACGCCTGGTTCAGACGTCCGTGTGAACGAGGCCTTATTGTGTCCATTTGACTGCATGATTATTTTGTCATTATGAACAAGCCACATCACAGCACCACAACGAAATGCGACCTCTGCATTTGGCTCATCCACGAAGGATCGGGGGCAGCTAACATGGGCAGTGTCCGGGGAGCAATGTGCTTGGGGACGGTACCTTGCTCACAAGTACCTCAGTGGTACCTTTACCAGTCCAGGATTCGAACCGGTGACCTTCAGATCATAGGGTCGACTGCCTAACCGTTACTCTACCAACTGCTCCACTTTGCTTTGTCCACTGAATTATCTGAGTCTGTCTGTATTCTACTTCCAGAGCTACCTCCATTTCCATATACTTTTTACTCACTTAACCCTTCTTTTTCATCCCCCCATTTTCCACCCCTTTGTCTTTTATTATTTTTTTGATGTTTGTCGCCACCCACTATATCTCCTTCTACTGTTTTTAGACACAATCTAGACACTCTGGTCCACCCCTCAAATGTTCCGCCCATTAAAGAGAAGCTTACATGTATTAATCTTTTTGATATTTCACCACCATCACTCTTTTTCATCCCTCTTTTCTCTCAGATTTTTTCACCTATCAATTTTTCAAAATGCTCCCACATAGTCTATCCTCAACACAAAACCTCAAAACTCACTTGAAACGTCCAGGGAAACAACCTAAAAATATTTATCACACAGTAAACCTCCCTCTATCTCTCCCCTGTCTTTTCTCTATTGTATGATCACTAGCTTTAATGAATTTTACAATACATAACACGTTTTACTGCTAAACCCATCAAATTAGTCGTGTGGCATCAGAATGTCAAAGCTAACAGGAAAACCGCTTCCCGTCACACTCGTCCTTCACTCCACTCACCCATTTCATTGGATATCATTTATTAATTTCTCGCCTCCCTTTTGCTCTCTCTCTCCTTTTTCAGCAAACAGGAATCACACCATTTCTCTAAGAAATTCCCAATCGATTTTCATACGATTTTTATGTTTTAACACGAGGAGAAAGCAGTGAGGAGTATGGCAGCAATGTGCCATGTTCACACACATCAACCCAAGCTAACCTGTTAGTGAGAAGCGCTCTGGAGCAGCACAACTGTCAGCAGTTGCCACAGTCTTGACTGATGGAGCAGTGGCAGAGTTCTACTGCAGCACATTCTGCCCACATTCAATCAGTTATGTCTTGGCGATTTAAAAAAAAATCAAAATAACAATAACAATAATGATAATTCTGTTATCAATTTGTCAATGTGTGTTCTTGTACTGTCCTTTTAGAAATATGCTCTCATCGAATCGGCATTCGACGAGACTGAGGCTCTGCTGCTCACTTAGCACATTCCTTCACCACAAAGGGTCTCACAAAGAGTCCTCATGCTCACATTTACACACACAAACACACACACTCACACCAAGGAAGACTGGCAGACACAGTGCCCCCAAGCCAGACCTTGGCAGACAGGATTCTTAATCAAAGAGCATCAATTACCACCAATCTGTCTGGCCAGTCCGACAACGGCTGCTCCACGAGTCAACGCGTCTCCTGCTGGCTAATCGCACAGCGAGCGGGTCAGGGTAGCCGCGGGGCAGCCCGCTAGCTAATCAACACGTCTAGAAACTTCAGTTTCTGCGCTCAGTGAGGGTTATGGAACCGGTCCCAACGGAATAAAAACAGGCAGGCGGATACCAGAACAGTCTAAAGGCCTCTGCAATCTTCTCTGTGAAACGATGGTTAACCTAATGGCAGCTTACGTACTACGAGCGCGCATACTTGATGTTTTTAACTTTGGTCATCAGAGCAGTGCCCACATTTTCTCAAATGCTACTGGTTTTTACAGGTGATTACACTACTGCTACTGTATATGCATACATCCATAAAATACACACTTGCTACACAGGTTAGACAGCCTGACAAACCTTTAACTTAAGCTTAACTGAAACAGGTCTGTTAGGTCTGGCAAAAATAAAAAGAAGAAGTCGTGCCACTGCGGTGCCCATCGGGAGTCAGGCACCCTCACATTTGTGCAGCCATGGCTGAATTACTGCCACATGGGCCATAAAAAGGCAGTTTAGGCCTGGGAAAGAGGAATACGGTGTGTGTCCTGAAGTGGCCCTCGTCTGGCGCTGCTACACTTGCTGCGACGTGGTCTGAAGGGACGTGTCCTTCAGCATCCAATCAATTACTTCCCTCCCTAATGGTGGACATCAGGAGCACAGGTAAGAAACAGAACGTCCTTGCTGGAAATAGTCTGGTCGGGCAACTGATTTTAGCTGCGTACTTGAGCTGGTATTATTATTGGTGTTGGGGCAGTTTGTGGCGTAAAGCTAGGGCGTTCGCCTCGTGATCAGAAGGTCGCCGGTTCGAATCTCACACTGGTAAAGGTTCCACTGAGGTACTCATGAGCAAGGCACCATCCCCAACCACTACTACCTGGGCGCTGCCCATGTTGGCTGCTCACTGCTCCTTCATGGATGGGTCAAATGCAGAGGTCACATTTCGTTGTGGTGCACTGTGTGCTGTGCTGTGGTGTGTTCACAATGACAAATAATCACTCACTTTCACTTAAAAGGATTGTTTCAAACCCTTCGCTAGCTGGATCAGCATCAGTTCAGCCAAAAAAACGGTTTAAAATTCATGTTGGTGTGGGTGTGTGTGTTTAGATTTTTGGTTTTCCCCAAAGAGACAGATATTTGTGACTTTATGTGGAACTTTTTGCATGTGAGCACTGATTTTTTAAAATAGAAAAGTTTTTACTGAAAAAAACCCCCAAAACTATGAGTGAAAAGGCTTTTGGTTGCTGAGGTTAGGGTTATGCTTCGTTGTAGGACTGGATCCCTGAGTAACATCTTTAACCCTAAACTGCTCCCTCAAATTGGGAATGGAAGTCACTCTGGAGTAGAGCATCTGTCAAATGCCATAAATGTAGGTGAAAGTGAGTGAGTGATTGTCACTGTGAACACACCACAGCACAGCACCACAATGAAATGTGACCTCTGCGTTTGACCCAACCGTGAAGGAGCAGTTGACACCTTGCTCATGAGTACCTCAGTGGTGCCTTTACCAGTCCAGGACTTGAATCGGCGAACCTCTGATCACGGGACAAACTCCCTAACTGTTACGCTACCAACTGCCTCTTTATAGTCACATACTTAGACTTGCATAACTATTCAAGCGACAAATACAGAATCTTAAATTTTGTTAATTAGTAATTATATGAGTCACTAAAAGAACCTGACAAAGATAGCAAGACATGGATGTGTGTGTGCGTGTGTGTGTGTGTCTGTGTGAGAGGATTACTTCACTCAAACATGAAATTGTAGGTTGCTAGGCAGCTCATACCAAGGTGTTTCAATAAGGATTCATGAACACACACGAACACACACACACACACACAGAATTTCCCTATGGGTGAATGGACTGAGGGAGGTGGAAGCCTTGCTGCTGTCACCGGAGAGAGTGATAAACCTCCCATGAGCACTCAGCTGCAGTAAAACAGTGACACATGCTGAATCACACCCCAGTAGCCCAGGCAAACACACTCCAACATACTCAAGCTCACACTCACACACCACACACCTCCCTTCTGTCAGGGTACATCAACAGGCAGCACACACATGCACACACACACACACACACACACACTCTTCCTGCCTGATTCGTGGTACATCAGCATAAAACACCCATGTCAGGAATCACCACTATCTCTCACGCTCTTACACATACACATACATACACACACACACACACACACACCTCATGTGTCCAATCATGGACCCATTTAATCTAAGCACACTGACATTTCCATTTCAGTTTCAATTTTATCTGAAGAGAAGAATTGCCGCTTTTCCGTGCTGACAGCTCCCACAAACCGCGCTCTATGGACCAAATGGGAATAAAATGGCCTGATTGTTCATTTCAGTATCGGGGCTCTGCAGGAACAACACAGAGTCATGTATAATGTGCGGCCCAAGAGCCAAACCCAACTCTCAGCAAGTTAGATTATTCCTGATTAAAAACACTAGCACAAAAATGGTTTAGATCGTGAATGTGATTCAGAGAGTTGGGACTATATTCCTTACTGAAAACAACAGCTTGGTCAACTGAAGCTAGTCGATGCTCAATCAGAGGCAGTTAGTAGCGTAACGGTTAGGGAGTTGGCCCTCCGTGATCTGAGGGTCGCCGGTTTGAATCCCGGACTGGTAAAGGCACCACTAAGATACTCAAAAGCAAGGTACCGTCCCCAAGCACTGTTACCGCTGCCCATTTCAGCTGCCCACTGCAGTTGTGGAACACTCTGTGCTGTGGTGTGTTCACAATGACAAATACTCACTTTCATTTTCATATTTTTTGTGACTTGCTGTGTAAACATGGCACGATACCACATTTTTATGTCCGATCCCATTATTGTAAATTTGGATCTGCCAACACAATACAAATCTGATTCAGTCTCGGAGTGTTTTCTAAACAGAAAATAATGCTTTAAAAATGGCTGAAATTATTCTGTTATGCTTAAGGAAAGACTTGACTTAAATACTGGACAGTCTACCTGAGAGCAACTTGGGGACCCAATGACCCATTGGTTGTGCTGGAGGTAGGATTCAAACCCACGACCTCTTGGTCCAGAGGCGAGTCTCCTAACCACTAGACAACCACCATCAGCCCCCGTCATGAGATCTCTGAAGACCTTGTTTTTACATCTGATCCAAATGATGGCATCATTTCTACAGAACAGAGTCCTCATCACTGCACGGGGGGTTTGGGATCGTGATGCATGCCATCCATTATTCTACATTACTTCACATTGCACATGCTGTAGATTGGGCAGCCATAGTTGCTACCGGGATGTTCTTTATAACTTGAATTTTTATGCTGTAGCCAGAAAATCACCAAGCAATGTCCTGATTTAATTCAGGGGTTTCCAATTGCTTCTGTCCCGGGCACTACCACTCAGACTTTTTAGATATCTGCATTAAATTCATTATTCATAAAGATGCCCAAACCATCTGGAAATGTTTTGAAAAATAGAAAAACGAATAATTTTTTAAAAAGTGTTTTCAGGGACAGAAAAGTGAAACTGGACAAAATGTCATAGACCACCTGCAATTCCTCCACGAACTACTAGGGGGCAGCAGACTGCCGGTAGAAAACCTCCGTTATTGTCGATTATGGTCTGCCATTGCATCGATGCGGAATCAGCCACGTCTGCATCACGATGCATCGATTATGCGATTAATTGGTCCTAGCAACACCTCTAACCCTTCAGGTATTGGCCAGCCTCAAACCTGCTTAGCTTGTGATGGATTATCCAGACTTAACTGCAGGTGGTAAGGACTATGTCAGGTCCAGCTTTCATACTCAGCAGGGGGAAGTGTTCATAGAGGACAATCAGTGAAGTTATCACTTTGATTTATTGTTCATACAAGAAGGGACTAGAATGCTGACGAGTGTGTTGACATGCACATCAGCGTCCCGGTTTCGATCTGGTATTTACAGTACAGCTGAAATGTGACCGGGCGTGCAAGCAAATCCAAGTTACAGGAACCCGGGTAAAGCTTTTCTAGTCATTTCAAGAAGGCAAAACATGCAAACTGGTACATTCTGATAAAAACAGGGTCACTGTAGCATGTTATTAACACCATCTTCTGGTTTCCTCTCTGTCTCTCTCTCTTTGACTCCAGCACGTCTTTGGCTCGCGACGCCCAGTCTGTCCATAAGAAGTTTCAGTGGTGATAAAAGCTCAATTTGTGGAGCGATAAAGAGATGGAGTCTTTCAGTAATTAAAGAGCTCAAGATATTACATTTCTTAGATGCCAGTCGGTGGTGGTAAAAATTTGACTGTAGCGAACAGATACTCTCGTTAATAAAAAAACTAAAACAAAAATGAGACAGTGGAAAAGAAAAATATTGAAATTTTGCTACAAAACAGAGATCAAGGAAGTTACAATGTGATGAAGTGCTAAACCGAGACACAAAAATCAAATCGCATTGCTTTGCTTTCAGTGCTCAAAAGCCTTGCTTAATAGCACTGACAAAACAAAGGCTGAGTCCAAGGACGCGAGAGCACATCTTAAGACGGCAGAGCAGGGAAAAGTGGTAAACTTTTAAGAGAAACACGCAGAGCTTCAGACGAGAAAGAAATGTGACGGAGGTTATAAAGGAGGATCTGTTGCATTTTGTGAGTCAGTAAGATCCACATAAATCCCTCCATAAGCTCACAGACAATGAGCGTGACATCGGCTGCCGTTTTATTCACTTCATCTCTATAAGACGATTGCGATCCCGTTCAAACAGAACCCCCCTCCCCCTTCCCCATCTGGGAATCCCTCTAAGCTCCGTAAGACTGACCAAACAAGTCAAACTCAAATCTGGGAGTTCTGCATACCCCTATTCCAGGATACAGCGTTGTCACAATCAGCTCCGGTGTGTTCAAGGTGGTACGCAAATAAGGTCACGTCAGTCCTGTGGTTCCCCCCCTCCTTTTTTTTTTTTAAGCGTGCGGCGAGAACCCCCGGCTCCTACCTTCTGCATTTTGGCTCTCCTGGCATTCTGCACGAGCCTGCGTCCCAGCTTCTTGGCGTACCAGATGGAAGCCAGCATAGTGGATCGGAGCAGAGTCCCCTCCGTATGAATTATGAGTAAACAGCCTGGCGCAGTCACTAGCACCAGCAGCAGCCAGTGCGGACGAGAGAGAGAGAGAGAGAGTGTGTGTGTGTGTGCGTGTGTGTGGGAGAGAAAGACGCACCTCACGCTGCTCTCCCCCTCCGTGATATTACACACGCGTGTGCACAGCCCACAGCCGGGGAGACTGTGTGTGTGTGTGTGTGTGGGTATAAAAGAAATAAAGAGAGAGAGAGAAAAAGAGAGAGACTGCAGGAGTGGGACTTCAGGGCAAGACACTCAGAGCGTCTCCAGAGATCTCTCTCCTCCTTGCACATACTCACTGTCTGTCTGATTCTCCCTCTCCCTCTCTCTCTCTTTCTCTTGGTCTGTTCTTTCTTGTTTGTAGATTTATTTACATATTGCCAGCAGGAAGCTAGGGTTAGTGCCTTTCTGTCTGGAAGCGGTAGAACACGGTCTACCCCACCCCATACCATTTCCAAACCACCCCACAGCACAGCACAGCACAGAAAGAGGAAGACAAGAAAGAAAGGAAGAAAGGAAGAAAGAGGTGCACCGACACCCTTCCAAAGAATAACCAATGCACAAAGACATATTCATGTCTCTTTTTCCTTTACAGTGTCAAAAAAGCTGCATAAATCAGCTGCCACACAGAGTCAGGCTTTGTTTCGACAAAACTGTGTGGGTGTGCCGGAAAAATGTCGCTCAAAAGAATGATGATTTATTACTTACTACTTATATTGAAACAAAAAAAAGTTAGGGTTTAGGTTACGTTTTTAAATAGCGTATGCTGCGCCTGACAGTATTTCCATGTATCAGGTAGGTGTCAGAAATAAAGTGCGAGATTGAAGCTTATTAGAGTTCCTTCCGTTCAATATCACACCTCGCTTTGTATGTGCGTGCCTACGTGGGTGCGCGTCCCATTTGCACAATCGCCGCAGTTTTCACATGCATTTTCACTCAAAACAATGCTACAGCCCAGGTGTCAGCCATCGCAAAGACAGGGAAAGACTTCAGCCTTCCCATAAACATTTATTTATAACTGCACCCAGATCAGTGAAAACATTACAGTCATTCTAATTTCCCTACATACTCTAAACGCTAAATAGATTTTAGCTTGTGGTAAAATCCTACAGCGTGTTTTGAAAAAGCAGCAACAGATGTGATCTACATGGGCTCCTAAACTCCAGCACAGATGCACATGAACTGGCATTAAACAGAGGAGTAACATATGACAGGTGGAGAGGCAGGAACGGGATCCGGCTGCCGGGGGATTTGCTAAAGCTCTCTGTCTCATAACAGCAGCGCAGATATAAACGTAGCTCGTATGAATAAAAGCCCCACTCAGAACGCCGGGGCACATGTATATGTTGGTATGTCCTTAGATTAATCACTTCCAGCAGCAACCCTAAAGACAACGGTGTTCACGGTGGGCTAACGTCTTACCTTGTTTTTCATTTCTAAAACATCTGTTTTATCACAGCAATATAGTACACGGTGTTCAATATTAAATATGACATGATTAGATTTGATCAATATTAATGCCATTGTTGATTCTGCCTATCAATCCAATTCCTTATCAATTCTCTTATTGATTCCTGAGTAGTTATTTGAGTGTGAAAAAGTAGTTCTACAAGTCTTCCAGACCAAAAGCAACGATTTTATTTTTCCCAAAATGACGTCTGCACAAGACTGTGAACATGAACACGTTCATATTCCTATTCAGAGCTTTTATTATGCAGAGCAGTGCTATGAAGACAAATAAGGCTAGTGCAGGCGGAAACACTTCTTTATCCAATTGGAATCCATCCGGATATGGAAGAAAATTATTTGATAACAAATCATTCATTTTTCTATATTTATTTTTTTACTCTCTAACATTATAGAATGGGAAAAAATACATTTTCTGATTAAAGGAAAAATGAAGAAATACTCATTTTGGCCTATAACTCATTTTTGACTCATATCTGAGAGTGAAGTATGTTTTTGTCTTGAGGGTGTTCCATATGATATATATCTGTTTCAGTATAATCTGTACTTTTTCCTCTCACACTGGGGCAGTTCGTAGTGTAACGCTTGGGGAGTTCGCCCCGTGATCAGAAGGTCGCTGTTTCGAATCCCAGGCTGGTAAAGGTACCACTGAGGTACTCATGAGCAAGGTACCGTCCCCACCACTACTCCCCGGGCGCACCACATGTCAGCTGCCCACGGCTCCTTCACGGACGTGTCAAAAGCAGTGGTCACATTTCCTCGTGGTGGGACTGTGTGTTGTGCTGTGGGGTGTTCGCAATGACAAATAATCACTCACGTTCACATAGTGACGTGATGCAGTACCGTGATCATTTGATCAGTTAACGATTAAGACGACTGGGCCTCATTTATCAACCGTTCTTAAGAGGAAATTTGTGCTTAAAACCCAGTTTTCATAAAGATTCTGACATTCAACAATGTTGTCATGAGTTAGATTTATTTCTCGATAAGATGGGTGAAAAGCTAATTTTATTGCATGTCTTTTATGCAAATTATTGGCTTATTGGATCATCTTCAATTATATGTATAAAGATGTATAATCGCAAGCTCTTGAAATGTCTTAACTTCCTTAAAATTAATTTTGAGAAAAAAAAGTGCACTCTTCGGAAACCTTTTTTCCTCCCCGTTTTCTGTAGCTTGCAGCTGTATGGATGAACGGTGCTAATGCTGGCTCAAATTCAAGAAACGGAAGTCAAAGTGTCCCATATGTAGATCTTCATTTACAACCTAGGTCACAGCTCTGAGCCCAAGAACAGAATGTGAGGACAGATGTGTGATAGAAAGATAAAAAGTGATAAAAAAAGTGTAGGGCTATAAAGTATGCAGGAGATTAATGTGTAAAGAGAAGTCGAGCAAAATGTGGACAGAAAAGGTAATAGATCTTTGTTACTAAGAAACTTAGTGACCTCTGCATTTGACCCATTCGTGAAAGAGCAGTGAGAAGTGTTTGGGGACGGTACCTTGCTCAATGGTACCTTTACCAGTCCGGGATTCAAACCAGCGAGCTTCCAATCACGGGTCAAATGTTTTAACCGTTGCGCTACTGACTGTCCCGGCTTCCAGGAAAGTTGTGCTCCTGAAGGTTGTAACTGAGCCCTGATAGCAGGACTGGCCATGTGCCAGCTACTGGACAGCAGTGTGGTGGTGGTGTGGTCTGTTCAAATCTGATAACTGTCTCTGGAGGGAGAACATGCTGGTTGGTTGCATAGGACAGGCAGGAGGAGGATGAACTGTGGGGAGGTGGTGATGGAATTGCAGGGACGAGTATAGTTTCTCCTGTTTCTTCGAATTTTTCCTGACAAAGCAGATCAGAGAAAAATGTCTAAAACAGAGGAGCCAAATATATGAGAAATGGCAAAGGAGTTTGTAAATGTTGCATGAAATACAATTTATAAAAGAGTGCAGTGACCCTCAGAAAACTTGCAGATAAATAAATGTATGGATGCACTGATACCGATACCGATATCAGTACCGATACCACCCCCCGTGCAGTTACTCGTACTCGGAATAAAAGTCCCCGATACCTACCACCGATACCACATGTGGAAGATATGACGTAGTTATGTTCATCGCCACGCAGAGGCAGTGTAAATGCCACAACACTTGCCAAATAAACTGTAAACTGTGGAGATAAAATTGTCAGCCATCTGGAGGTACTTTAAAGTAAATGATGACAGCAGCAAAGCAGACTAATATTTTAATATTTTAATATTTAATATTTTATTTAATTGTTGTTGCATTTTTTATGTTTTGATACATATAGAACAAATAAATGGATAAAAAATTAGTATCATTTATTTTATAAAATGACATAATAAGGCTCAAGTGTATTTTAATTTATAATTTGGTTTTTGAAAGTTTTTTTTTTTAATTTTTAAGTTTAGACTACCGTACTTGATATTGGTAAATAAAATAAAAATTCTTTAAAAATCCTACTATTATTGTCATTGTTATTAGTAACAGACCTACACAGGTATTGGTACTCGGTATCGGTGAGTACCCAAAAATAAATATCGGTGCTTGTACCTGGTCTCAAAAAAATGGTATTGGTGCATCCCTAAATAAATTGTAGTAATTCATGTTCAAAATGGACTATTCAAGACATAAAAGAAGTGACTGAATAAAGATCACAGCCGGGGCTCGAGTCTTAGCACCTCAAATAGTCTCAATCCTGAATCTAAAATGTTCTCATTTTTCATTTTTTCCTCATCCTTCATGCAAATCGTGGTGACATTTGCGCTTCGGAAAGAAACTGATTAAAGCCATGTCATATTTGTAGCTCTGTTTTCAGTTGATTTCTTACGTGCATATTTAAAAAGCTAGCTGGTTTAATTCTCTGCAACGTAGGTTTATCTAACATGCAGAAGAAAGTGAGAGTGAGTCAGCGCAAATGTTTTTTCCCCCCCCCATTATCACTAAAATAAATCCCTGACAGTCTCTAATCTACTCCAGGCCTCTACCTTGTTCATGAGACTGAAAATGCTTTGGCTGCATCTGGCTATTGGGCAGATAATTGAAAACAAATTGAAAAAGAGAAAACGAATCTCCATCCAAAGTTGTTTAGCAAAGCTAGTCAGCTAGGGCTGAGTAAGAGAGGCTTGAGGAGTGAGATTGCTGTCTTGCCTTTGTCATGGACACAACCCAAGCGGGTCACCCTGCTCCGATTTGACCCGTCTCTGACCGCCAGCTCTGGCTCAGTCTCAGCCTCCATTTGTAATAATCTTGAGTTCACAGCGCACACACTCGGAATCATCTGTATGCCGCTCTGCTGGTTAAACTGCCGAAAGCTCGCCGTTACCCCTATTTACGCGGGGCTACATCAGGCGACTGGTTCACCTAGATAAGAGCGGCTCTTAAAGATGCTAATTTATTCACACACACACTCTCTTATATACACACACGCACTTTCGGGATTAAAGGTGAAGTCCATGAATAATTAATACTGCCCCATGTTGCTAAACACAAGCCAACTTGGGGGGGAGATTTGACAAACGCGTCTAACGTGGTTCCGAACCGCCGCATTACTTCTCATTCTGTTCACCTTTTATCCAAAAAGCCATCATTTCATCTGAAGTTAATTAAGGAGCAGTTCTAAATGCCGCCCCGCTGCCGTCCTCCGGCTCTCGCCCTGCTGCCTGAGGGCTTCGCTCATTTGCATTCTGTACGCTTTCTAAATGCCCACCACTTTAGTTTGCCACATATGCTTTGTTTCAACAGAGCGAGTTTAACACGAGCACTTTCGAGGCGCCAGAGCAAAGGCGACGTTCCCCATAATAACACTATTTATCATTGGAGAAATGCAGAATTACACAGTGTCTTAAGAGTCGTCCCGTACACTTTCAAAGATGCTTAAAACGAGTTCTAAGTAGGTCAGAACACAATTTTTTAAATATTTCAACAACGGCATTTTGTCATGTTAGGCAAAGTGCGAAAGTGAAAGATTATTTGTCATTGTGAACAGCACAGCACACAGTTCATCACAAAGAAATGTGACCTCCGCATTTGACTCATCCGTGAAGGAGCATTGGGCAGCTAACAAGGGCAGTGCCCGGAAAGCAGTGCTTGGGGACATTACCTTGCTCATGAGTACCTCAGTGGTAACTTCACTGGTCCCGGATTAGAACCGGTGATCTTCTGATCATGGGGCGAACACCCTACCGTTATGCCGCCAACTGCCCCATTTAAGGATATTTACAACATTTCCATATAAATTTTCCTCATTTTTACAATTTTACTAAAAATTAACAGTCAATTATCCACCTTTCAGCCTGACCTTTTAAATCCGCTTTCCATAGTGTGGGGTACCGAGTTCGGTACTTTTAAAGGTAACGAATGAATGATGTCGGTACTACCGGGTATCGTTTCACGTAAAATCAAACGGTGCCAAATTTTGGTACATTCACACACTCGTCAGCAGCGGCGCTCACGAGCTGAGCTTTTAAAATAATCAACAGTCTTAACAATCTCAACGGTTCAGTGCAATTTACATTTACAGCAGCAACAGGATAGAAACAGATAGAGGCTAGAATTTACTGCAGTTAAATTTCCATTTGCTATTTAAGCTATAGTGTTTGTTTTGTTTACCATGACAACGGTTGCCGAGGAAAGAAGGCGCATGCATGGAGAAACCTGAAAACATGGCGACAAGCCGAAAGCGTTCCACTGTGTGACCGTGACTGTGAGGCTAGATACTTCTCTCCTCCGTGTTCAGTATGCTGCTCACCAAAAAGCAGAGAAAGAGGACCGCTGTGTTGAGTTAATTTGTAAATGTAAATAAAAAATCCTGCAATGTGTAAGAAGGCTAACCTCCACTGTGGCAGCACCACCAATTTATAGAGACATGAAAAACCACAAAAAAAGAGAATTCAATTCCAAGCGGCAAAAGGAAGGACAGAAATCTCTGGGACAGACCCAAACCCCCAGCACAGAGACAGAGGACAGGATATCCAGGTAGCGTATATAGTGGTACAAGTAAGATTTAAGTCATGCCCAGGGGTAAAAGTAGTTTTAAATTCCTGCCGCTACTACTACCACAACCTTCATCGCTTCAGAATGTTCACCTCTCCTCAGCTTCATGCATCCTAGGAAAAAAAAATACCTGTATGGAGAAGAAAGAAATTAGAAAATCTCCACAGCATGTTGGCGAAAACTGACACTAACGTTAACTAGCAGTAATGAAAGGCTGCTGGACTCCATCCATCACGGATCAAAACATGGCAGAAGCAATTCAGAATGTTCATTTTCATTCATTATCGGAACCGCTCAACCCCAACCGGGGGTCGCGGGGGGAACCGGAGCCTATCCCAGGAACTTACGGGCGTAAAGCGGGGACCGACCCTGGGCAGGCGGCAACAGACTGCAGGACACACACACACACACACACAAACACGCTCGCAGTCACACCCTTGGGGAACAGCAGCGCTAACCACTGCGCCACCACACCACCCCCAATTCAACACGTCTTAGAAGCAAGTGATACGGGGATAGCGTGTTGTTTTAGACATAATGTTAGCAGGTGCTAAAAGCGTGACCATTTTCAACGTGTAATTGCTCATCATAGTTGTTACTTTAAGCAGACTGATTACGATTACACTGGGCAGGCGCCAACACACCGCAGGGCACACACAGTGACACAATCAGACTCTCAGTCACACCTTACGGGGCCAATTTATAGCCGCCAATTAACCTACAGTGCGTGATTTTGGACTGTGGGAGGAGACCAGAGCACTTGGCAGAAACCCACACGAGCACGGGGAGGGCATGCAAACTCCACACAGGAAGGCCTTTCAGTCGACCCAGGGATCGGACCCAGGGATCGAACCCAGGACCTTCTCGGTGTGAGGTGGCAGCGCTAACCACTGCGCCACCGTGCCGCCCCCCATGGCTCAACATAATAACCCTTATTAACTATGAAAGGATCATTATAGGAGTTCTATTTTTAGGTGACACGTAGATAAGTTATAGACGTAATTATTGTTTCACCTAGGTGATTCTCCAAGAGCTGGGGATATTGCAAAGAGGCTGGCTGACAATTATTGCAAAAAAACTTCCTTTGTGTTTGATGAAATATTGTCAAGACACTCAAAACATCGCTACGATTCCAAGTAAGAAAAATTCAATGGATGATGCAATTAGTGCACAGAGTACACAGAGGCTTATTTAACCATCTGATGTCATATTATAAATGCCATATTCTTTCATTCATTATCCGCAACGCTGAATCCCAACAAAGCAAGAAACCGCTTGGTGCCCAGGCCTCCAAATGAGCTTTTGGAAGCATATGTCTGAGTGTCAGAAGCCTGCAACTAATTTTTTAAGTTGTGACGGTACATGCAAGAATATTTTACATTACTATTATGAATCACATCCATCCTCCCACACGCGTTACAATACGACCGCGCTAATGACTGCTGCCTCAGCTACAGTCCGGCACCGGGCTTATTCCTATGTATTAGGAGGGAGTTCTGCAGTAAAATCTCTTGGCCATGTTCGTGTCAGCAAAATTGACGAGATGGGGATTCGCATTCGTTAAGTGCCAGTCCACAGAGCAACAATGAAGTGCATTCTGGGTAATGGAGCCGATGCGTAGAGCGGAGTCACGTACGGCAGCGGCAGTAGAGCCTAGCACGGACGGGGTGAAACACTCGCTACACGTCGTGGGGAATGTGTGAATAAAGTGGGAGCCTTCTGCAGACTAATATGACAGGAGAGGGAATTGTGGGTTAAAAGTGGCTCACGGTGCCACTGTGGGGCCTTCTGGAGAGCGGGTTTTAGGATAGTGATGTCACAAGACTATTCTTGCCAGGTACTGGTCATCTTTTGAACTAACTGGGATTTTAAAACGGCGAATACAAGCAGTCATGTGGTGGTGTTTGTGCGTGTGAAGAGTACGAATAATGACTCCTCAGTCGAGGGTCCGACTTTCCGAGGCAGAGCCTTTCAAAGTCATGACCAGGTACTGCATTTACGCATATGGCTCCCACATCACATAGCAGCTTAACAGTTAATGCGTTAGGGTTCAATTTATTCATGAAAAAATGAGACTGAAAACATAGAGAGTTGGAAAATGACGATGATGGATTACATCTCACCAAAACGCACGGCTGATATAACTAGAGAACTGCCTGACTATCTTAGCTGACTAACTAACATTGACTGAACCAGCCTCTGAAAGACAACGGTGAATAATTCAACTTCTAAACATTAGCTTGCATCCGTACACCAGGGATTTTCAACCGGCAGTGTGCGGCCCCCTGGTGGCGGCAATGCAAGTGGTCCGAATACCACTACTTTTTTAAAACTTAATTCATTTTATTTCTTTTTCAAGAAGACATTTCCATATGATTTGGGCATCTTTGTTAAAGATTAACAAATTTATTATGAATATAATGCAAGTATTTAAAAATAATAACACATACACGATGGACACACAGTGGGCTGCAGATTACTGCTTAGTCTGAATGGTGGTCTCATAGACAAAACCCGTTTAAAACCCCTGTGTAACCCAAACACAGTGAACGACAATACAACCCAACAATCCCTCGATGAGAATGAAGGAACTAATTGCTGCTTCTAGCAACACTGAAGAGCTCAGGAAATGGTACGGTCCACATTCGGGCTGGTGGCGTAACGGTTGGGCGTTCACCCTGTAATCAGAAGGTCACCGGTTCATGAGCAAGGTACCGTCCCCAAGCACTACTCCCCGGGCACGGATGGGTCAAATGCAGAGTCACATTTCCTTGTGGTGCACAGTGTGCTGTGCTGTGGTGTGTTCACAATGACAAATATTTATCTCTCACTTACAATGTTCGCACATAGAGAAAACGGAAGGAGACTGTTATTATCATATTCTTTTACCGTAACAGAAGAACATACTTGTCTCTTTGGGGAGGTTCGGGTCTTGATCAGACACCACAGTACTCCTGGAATCTGAACCATGTGACATCCAAAAGAGGCAGTTCTGCTGAACTGTTGCAGGGGTTTTAATCAAAGAAAAGCCTATTTCAGGATGCTCACACACACACACACACAGTGAACCCACGCCTCAAACCACTAACCCTGTCCTTTTCCACCCTTTTCCCACAGCTCTTTACATTGTATATTTATATGGTGAGAACGTTGACAGGCCCCCGCCCCACACACACACACACACACATCAACTCTAACTCTCACTGCTGGTAAATACATCCCGACTGGTCCGTGCTGGAACACTTGCTCTCCTCTAGCTAAAGGGCCAGCGTTATTGCCTGTGCAGATACGCCACTCATGGTGACAATGTTAAAATCAATTACACATCAAGCGTAGGTGTTACATCCACACGGGCAGGAGAGCCACAGCAATCCCACGCTACGCTGCACAGCCAATAACAAAACCCCTCTGCCATGTGGAGCTGTGTTTAAACAACGCCATATCGGAGAAGGCTGAGAGAGAGAGAGAGAGAGGGAGAGAGGGAGAGAGAGAGAGAGAGAGGGGGGAGAGGGGAGAGAGAGAGAGAGAGAGAAAGACCCTAAAATAGGCGTAGAGAGAGATAGAGAGAGAGAGAGAGAGAGAGAGAGAGAGAGGTAGAGAGGGAGAGAGAGAGAGAGAGAGAGAGAGAGGGGGGAGAGAGAGAGAGAGAGAGAGAGAGAGAGAGAGAGAGAGAGAGAGAGAGAGAGAGAGGGGAGAGGGAGAGGGAGGGAAGAGAGGGAGGGTGCACTAAAATAGGCGAGGAGAGAGAGAGAGAGAGAGGTAGAGAGAGGGGAGAGAGAGAGAGAGAGAGAGAGAGAGAGAGGAGAGAGAGAGAGAGAGAGAGAGAGAGAGAGAGAGAGAGAGGGAGAGGGAGAGAGAGAGAGGTAGGGAGAGGCAGGGAGAGAGAGAGAGAGAGAGAGAAAGACCTAAAAATAGGCGAGAGAGAGAGAGAGAGAGAGGTAGAGAGAGAGGGGGGGAGGGAGACTAAGAGGAAGAAAAGATAGGACAGTGAAAGACAGAGGGAGAGAGAGATGGAAAGAAAGAGAGGGAGAAACAGTAAGGGAAAGATAGAGAGAAAGAAGGAACAAATGAGGAAGAGAGAGCGGTAGAGAGGGGGAGACAGAGAAAGAAAAGAACATAATTGAGTGAAAGAGAGAGCGAGAGAGAGGGACTGATAATTAGAAAGAAAGAAAGAAAGAAAGAAAGAAAGAAAGTGAAAGATATAGAGAAAGAGAAAGGAAAGTGAATGAGAATGAGATAGTGAGAGAGGGAGAGAGAGATGGAAAAAAGAGGGTGAGAAGGAAAACGTGAGGGATCGATGAGATATGGAGAAAGAGAGAGAGACAGAATGAGAGAGAAAGTGAAAGAGTGAGGGTGAGAAGAGATGGAAAGAAAGAAAGTAAGTTTAGAGAAAGAGTGAGAGGGAGAGAGAGAAAAGGAAAGAGAGAACAAAAGACAGTAAAAGAGATAGGGAGAGCAAGATGAGACAGAGAAAGAGATATAAAGGAACAGACAGGTGGGTAGAGAGAGAGAAGAGCAAGGTAGAAAGAAAGCAATGGGAGAGAGAAAGAGCAAGATGGACAGAGATAGAGAGAAAGAGAGAGAAAGAAAAAGAAAAACAGAGAGAGAGAGAGAGGGAGAAATAGAGAGAGACAATGAGAGAGGGAGAGAATTAGAAAGAAAAAATACAGAAAGAAAGAAATATAGAAAGAAATTTTAGAAAATGAGTGAGAGTATAGAGAGACAAAGAGAAGGAAAGAGAGAGAAATTGAAAGAGAAAACAAAAAAGAGTGAATGGAGTGAGATAAAGACACAGACAGATGGAGAGAGAGAGAGAGAGAGAGAGAGAGAGAGAAATGGAAGAGAGAAAGGGGGAGCTGGAGAGAGAGAGCAGAAGAGTCATACATCACACACTTCTCCATGCTTCAAACCCACCATGACAAGCTGTAGAAGTGAGAGCAGAAGAGGTGTGCAAACGTCAGTATATTATACAAGCACATCTACACACACACACACACAGGCACACACAAACAGGGGCGTGGGGAAAGCATCTAATGGAGCCACAGCGTCACTCGCACACTCAGCCATCGATTCCCATAAAAATATTGACTTGCATCATGACCTTGACTTCATTGATCACACACACACACACACACACTGACCAGTTATGTCACACACAGCAATGGTCAGCTCATGGTCATTTAATTCCAATAACGCAATCCGATAAAGACGCCTTTAAGGAAAATGAACGGGACGTTTTCGACATATATGAAATATAAGCACCAGATTAAAACGCCATCGTTTATTTCAATGACACTGACGCAGCCTTCATGTCCGAATGTTTTTATTTGCTCATTAAAAATATTCTCTTGTGCAAAACATAATTAACTCCCAGAGGCCGATGTACTGTATGTAAACAAGAAGGCACAGCCCACGTTTGAATGATTTCCAGCTGGAGGAGGTGAAATATGGGTATTACTGCAGTAAAGGGTATTATTCTGTAATAAATAAAATGTATTTCCATGCCAACATGTTTTAACACAGTATTTTAGGAGGCAGAATAAATCCACAAAAACATGGTTCCAAAAAAACGGTCCCACTTTTAATTTACCAGCCCCATTAAATAGCAATAATCGGTATCGATGTCTGCCCTTAAAAAAACAATATCGGTCAACCTCCAGAGAAAACATTACCACATTGGCCAAATTACATCACTGTCTTCATTCGCTAACAAGCCCTCCCTTATCTCCCCACTTTCTGAGTGAAGCCCTTGTGTTGTTCATCCCACTTGCTGTCACATTTTTAGCACTTGTAACAAGGAACCAAAAACTTAAACTAAGCCCTAAATGTTATTTTTATATTAGACAGCAAATGCTACTTTATGGAGCGGTTGGTGGCGTAACGGTAGGGTGTTCACCCCGTGATCAGAAGGTCGCAGGTTCGAATCCAGGACCGGTAAAGTTACCACTGAGGTACTCATGAGCAAGGTACCGTCCCCAAGCACTGCACCCTGGGCGCTTGTTAGCTGCCCTCTGCTCCTTCACAGATGGGTTAAATGCAGAGGTCGTTAAATGCAATTTCATTGTGGCGCGTGCTGTGGTGTGTTCACAATGACAAATAATTACTCACTTTCACTTTACTAGAAGATTTATTCGGGACAATGCCTTTTCATTCCATTTTATATCCAGATAAGACAGACAGTGGAGCAGACACTTCCATATCTGCACTTTAGTTCTTACATTTTACATTAGTAACAGCTAATGCTTTGATTTGGGCTCGAGTGCTAAGATTAGCATAACACTAAGATGTTGGATGTACAGTAGATAGGACAGAGGGGGGAATGTTACTCTCTGCATTAATTCCCTCTCTTTATCATACAGAGCGGCAGCGGTAGCGATCTTGACCTAGCGAGCGCTGAGTGCGGTGAGAAATGACGTTTGCAGGTTTAGACCATTAAGCATTGTGCATGTGAGCGGTGTTACAGCTCTGTGCAAGGCCAGAGCAAAGCCAAAGTAGAAAAAAATGGTGTGTGTGAGAAGATTTTTAGGTGGCTGCGAAAATGACTGCACTGAGATCTGTCTGAGTTTTGTGGGGACCAGATCTCAAGTTCTTATTCCACCCATGTTTGGCACTGCCACTCTTCCTACAGGTTTTTTGCGCTAGAAACGCCGTTCCAACCCTAACACGTAAGGGTGAACGTTACTCTCATTCACATTGTCAAAGCGTGCACTCGTTCACAAGTTCTGTCCATTTTTCCGCTCGTAAAAATGGATTATTTGCATCATTCATTTGTTATCCACCCATGTTTGGCGCCGCTACTCCCCCGACAGTTTTTTGCGCTAGGAATGCTGTTTTGTGCGGGCTATAGTGCTGTGCTTTTATCCACGTTTTTGCTACGTGGACTCGTTCACGAGTTATGTCCATTTTTCCTTTTTCTGTTATTTGTGAGAAACCCCTTTGCGTTCAATGACTAAATGTTGTTGAGTGCATTGTGAACGGTCCCGTTTGCATCATAAACGGGATTCGTTATGCGATTGCGTCATTGTGTGATAACTCCTAAAATTTTAGCGTTCCTTTGAAAAGAATTTGCTTTCAATAACAGAGTGTATTAGTCAATATATAAGTGTCAAAGGGAGCACCTTTGTCGTGTATTTACCACCTCGGCCTCACCCCTCTGCGATCCCGGTCACGGGAATTCTAGCCTGTGCATCCTTTCCACCTCTTCCACTTTCTGGGTTGGGGTTTTCCAGGTTTAGTGGACGCAGCTGTTGCTTGTTAGTTTGGTTTGAGCAAAGCGCTGGGCTTTACGTCACACAGGGGTTTCCACTAATTAGGCAGAGTCGTGTTTTGCTTTATTTTAGCCGGCTCGACCCGGAGCTCGCCGTCCGGGCGCTGAGATTCTAACTTTATGTTTGTCTGTTTTAAGTGAGACGCTTCGAATCGCCACAACCAGCCAGGCTCACGCAGCACTCCCGATGGACCGGCGTCCTGAGGGTTTCTACGACGATTTCTGCTTGCTGGAATACCAGAGCTTGGTTTCGTTTTGCACTTTTCTTAATTTCAGAGGCTTTAAGTTTAGCATGCGCCTGAGCCAGTGTTGTACGTATGTGTGTTTCGTGTTTTTGGTAGTTCGACCAAATAAGAGAGTCATGTTCCCGTCCAATCCTGCATCTGCATCCTCTGTTTCGACGGCACCGCCAGACATGACAACCTCACAAAGATAGTATGACATGTATGTGTGTGTGATGTCCTAAACAGTAGCAGACTTTCTATCAGAGAGGTAAACATACATACACACACACACACACACACACTTCCTACAGGGCCAGAAAATGCAGGCAGGCCCGTATCAAAGAAAAAACCCCTGCCGGGTTAAAAGGTGGTTCCACTTTCCCCAAATTACCTTTACTCAGACGTGCTGTAGAAATGTCCCACCTTTCTCACCTTCCTCCTTCACCGTCTCTAAGCATATGACGTGATGAGCGCATCTCAAATCATCACACAAACATCTACAGCCAATTTAGCATCATTTTGCAGATGTGATTTTCTTTTTTCTTAAGAAGAGAGAAAATAAGTCAGAGACGCAGAACAGCAAATGGACCTTTTTAGGAAATTCCCCGGTGCCGTCCGCACGCTCGCATCTTGATGGTGAAGCTGTCGTCACAGAACCGCAGTCACGACGGCTGTCACGACGGACGGAAACAGATTTTTCTCTTCTTTTCTCCCTGATCAGTGCCTTGCAGTACAATCGGAAGCATATTATCAGATAATGATGCACTCACTGTAAACATCTTTTACACACAGGGGTAAACACACTTTCATACCTTTGAGGCTAAATATACTGTACTGGCAACTATCTGCACCGATCAGTGATTGGTGCATTGCAGTGTGATTTAAAGCACATTATCAGGTAATGATGCACATTAAGTAGCTCTCTTTGGGCCTACAAACTATCTGCTGTATATGCAGCTAACTACACTGGTCACTGATTAGCGCTTTGCAGTGTAATTTGGCCATATTATAAGGCAGTGATGTGCAGTTGGCAGGATTTTGGGCGTGTAAGTAGACACACACTCTGCGGCAGGATTAGTTAGAGTTAGAGAGTTTTATCACAATGTATATAATTATACCGTTTCAGCGAAAATGACTTAACGTCTGCCGAAATTACAAAGTCTGCTACGTTACGAATTCGCTTGAATTACGTTTAAAAGTCAGATGATGAGCACATCTTGATAACATTTAAGACACTTCCATACGTCGTCAGTGACGATGAGGATCTTTTTTAAAGATACAGCTTTACCATCAACCACATATTAGCAACCAAATGGAGAACGAGGGCGTGCGTGTACGTTAGGGGCGTTGAAATGAATAACATAATCAACGCATCGCGATGCAGACGTGGACGATTCTGCATCAATACAATGGCAGACCTTAATCGATTATAACGGCGGTTTGCAACCGGCTGTCTGCTGCCTCCTAGTGGCCCATGGAGATAACTGCAGGTGGTCCGTGACATGTAGTCCGGTTTCACTACTGAAATCACTTTTTAAAAATGATTCTTTTTTCATTTTTAAAAACATTTCCAGATGATATGGACATCTTGATGAATCATTCATTTAAAGTGTCTAAAAAGTAATACAAAAAATACTCCCCCCACCTTCAACTTGCTTAGCCTGAGTGGTGGCCCCTGGGAGACAAGCAGTTAAAAACTCCTGGATTATATCATGATGACACTAATTGGTGATTTTCTGGCTAGGGGATAAAAATTCTAGTTAAAAAGTACA
The DNA here is from genome assembly GCA_032718565.1 of Distichodus sexfasciatus. NCBI lineage: Eukaryota > Metazoa > Chordata > Actinopteri > Characiformes > Distichodontidae > Distichodus > Distichodus sexfasciatus. The sequence continues at coordinate 2,033,590 of JAVGVS010000014.1, forward strand.
TCACGGTAGCAACTATGACTGCACGGCCAATCTGCGTGGAATATGAAGTAATATAGAAAAATTGCTCAGCTGCATTGTGATGCATCGAGATATAATATCGAATCTAATCGAATGGCTGACCTAATAATCGTAATCGAATCGTGAGACCGGTGAAGGTTCACACCTCTAGTGTATGTGTGAGTGCACAGACGGGGCAGCTGGTACCGCAATGGTTAGGGAGTTAACCCCCGTGATCAGAAGGTCACTGGTTCATGTACTGGCCCAGTAAATGTACCACTGAGGTACAGATACCGTCCCCAAGCACTGATCCCTGGGCACTGGCAAAAAAAAGCTGCCCACTGCTCCTTCATGGATGGGTCAGATGCAGAGGTGACATTTCGTTGTGGTGCACTGTGTTCTGTGGTGTGGTGTGTTCACAATGACAAATAATCACTCACTTAAAGTCACTTAAAACTTAAACAGCAACTAAGCAACCCTAGTAATAATGTACAGATTGAGAGTTGCTTCTCTGATTGGAAGGTTACCGTGCCAAGTGGCCATGAGGAAGTTACTGTCTCCAAGCACTGCCCACATCAAAAAAGTTGCCCACCGCTCTCTCACGGAGGGGTCAAATGCAGACGTCACATTTCGTTGTGATGACATGACATGATGACAAGCTCTCATAACCTTTATATCTCTGAGGCCTGCAGGTGTCATAATTATATCAGTACTACAAACTCTCCATGCAACTAACTACAGAGATGATGAAACCTTAAACTTATCTTTACGCACAAAAATAAACACTTATTCCATTTCAAAAACAACTTTTAATTTGTTCACTCCCTCCACATGAGAGCTCTCCATGGTGCTGAAACGCCCTGCTCCACTCTCTCTGGATGTCTCTCCCTCTCTAAAGCTCACACCGAGCTACACACTTCAACATAAACGCCTTTCACTCCGAGACTCGGGCGGCCCGCAGGACACACTCTTATAACACGCTGTAATTAAAGCTGCTACGGGGCTGAAGTGTAAACGCTGAAGGAGGGCAAACAGCGCGCTGCTTTCCAGGGCATTGTGTTCTTTACGGGGCCTTGCATAGGGGGGCCCTCATTACAAAGTGAGATTTAGCGCTGTGGCGCGTCTGCGGTTCGATTCTCCAGGTGTTTTGTGGGAGATAAAGTGAGTGAAGCACAAATCGGGAGAGTGACATGGGAGCGAATTGGAGACGATAAGAGCCCTGATGTTGGAGGAGGGCTGATGGGGGGGGGGAGGCGAGGAGAACGGATGAGAGGTTGGGGCTTTAGCACGTACTAATGGCTCAGATTTACTGTTTGATTCCATGCTCAGAGCCTTCACTCTGCTCGTTTGACATGATGTTGTTCTTCATTAAAACATTTTTTAAAAAGCTTAGTCATTCACCACAGGAGCTGCTTTACCAGAGCTGAGTGTAATTTTTAAAATAATTTAATGATTATTTGTCATTGTGAACACACCACAGCACAGCACAGAGTGCACCACAAGGAAATGTGACCACTGCATTTGACCGATCCATGAAGGAGCAATGTGCAGCTTTTCTGGCAGCGCCCGTGAACAGTGTTTTGGTACGGTACCTTGCTCACAAGAGTACCTTTACCAGTCTGGGACTTGAATCCGCGATCACGAGTCCGGCTCCCTAACGGTTACGCTATTATTTTATTTTCATGGCTTTCAGATGAACCATTGTGCCTAAAAATGAGAAAAACACTGAGGTCACTGCTGAGAAAAATCAGACACAAACTTTGATCCTTTTCACCCGACTTGTCAGAACGTTGCAGAACCCCGTCGTACCTGCTTACACACTTTATCGTCATAAATGCAAGGTGAGGACACGCAGGCACACGACAAAACTCTTACACAGGCCGGACTCTAACAATAAAGACACGGAGGAGTGTGTGTTTGACTAATAAAATCCTCTCACCGGAACACATGAGTTACCAAGCAACTGCTGTCACAGGCTGCAAATGAAGGACTTTAAGAGGTGAGAACTAATCAATTCTCCATGTGAAAGCAGTAGCCACTAGGAAGCAATGTGAGCATATTGTTCTCCTATAAATACAGCATTCATTCATATTCATAATCATATTCTTGGAGACAGAATGTAAAAACACGAGCTAAAGAGATGCCATGCATCAGAGCTTCCCAGATTTTACTGAAACCAAAAAATACAACACCATAAAATACTATTTGATTAATCTGAATTAGCTTGTTGCAGATTAAGTCCAGAATATGCATATGCATGAATTATGCATAATGTGACGTGCAGTAATTTAACTCATGAATCCCAATTATGTCAATACCGATCTGCCCTCGTTCCCTCCCTCCCGCATGCCATGTTTCAAAACTCAGATTCAGATGTAGGTACTAAATGTAATGTGTTATCCAGTCGTTTGCCTCAAAACATTGTGTTTCCTTGTGAAGGCCACCTAGGAAGAGAGTTCAGCCTGCAGCTTTCCCAGAAGCACCCCGATGCACTTTATTTTATTAAGTTCAATTTCAATATATTAATATATATTTATCCGATGACAGCTTCCCACTGCTCTGACCAGCCTTGATTTCAGCCGAAACCCCTTTGTTACTCTGCACCTTCTGCCCACGTTTAAATCTTTCGTTTGTATTCAGACTGCATCAGCGAGAATACTACCGTCTACTGTGACCTTCTCAACATCTGTTGTGTGATCAGAGAGAAGGAAGAGAGAGTGTGTGTGTGTGTGTGTGTGTGAGAGAGAGAGAGAGTGAGAGAGAGAGAGAGAGAGAGAGAGAGAAAGATAAAGCAGAGGAATGGAGGAAGAGACAGAAGGAAAGCAAGAAAAATGAAAGCAAAAGACAGACGACAGATGTACAATGACAATAATAAGTGTTTTCTTAAAAAGGAAAAGAAAAAAGAGAAGAGAAGGGGGGAAAAAGGGAAGGGGACAGAGAGAGAGAGGGAATGAAATACAGGAGGAGGGAGGGAGAGAATAAGTGAGAGAGAGAAACAAGGAGGAAGAGAAAAGGAATACTCTTAAAAAAAAAAAGAAATAAGCTGATGGGAGGGAAGCCATAAGATCAAATTAGAAAAAGAAAGATAGAATGTAAGACAGTGATAAACAGATAATGGGTTGAAAAGTAAGAAAGAGAGGGAGTATGCATGGAAAAGACAGAAGACATGGTTTTTAAATACGTAGAAAGGGGAAAGAAAAGCCAGTAGAACAGACGGAAAAAAGAAAGTAAGCAAACAAGAAAAACAGAGAAAAATAGAAAGATTAAAACGGAAACGAAAGAAAGAAGGAGAGGAAGACAAAATAGAGGAAAAGACAGGAATACAAACAAAAAGAAAGAAAGAAGAGATCACAGTACAATGCAGCAGAGAGGCGGTCTGGGGTGTATTCGTTTTTCGGATCCTATTTGCTTCCCTTCATAATTCAACAAAACAAATATTTCGCTTGGTGATGATTTCTATTAACGTGACCCCAGTCCTATAATGGGATGTTATTGGATAGATGCTGTGAGCAGCGGCAGATGATGAATGTCCCTCTCTCTCCCTCTCCCTCCACCCAGACTAAGACTGAGTGAGATCAAGTGGTGAAGATAGGGGCAGCTTCTCTCCAGTCCCAGACCAGAACCCATCCCGGCCGTCTCGGTTCATCCTCCTGCATCCAACCCAAACCGGTCGGGACCCATTACTATGGCAACCGCCATCAATCGGTTCTCTCGGCTCGCCACGAGTCCCTTCTTCTTCTCGCACTGCCGCTGAGTTTGCAAAAAGAACGCCGGATCTCTGTGATTCTCTCTGTCTTGCTGCAGATAACGACGCCGGGCGGCTGAACGGTGACTTTCTTTGAGCAGCGACACTAACGGCAAAGTCGCGGCCTCGCTGTGCCGGGCCTCGCCTATGAAAAATCTGTGTTTTGACTTGGAATTCTCTGCTAAAGGCTGAGATTTCTACACACTAAACTATATCTTTAAATCTCGTCCTCTCAGAGCATCAAGCTGCTTGCCATGAACCTCTATGACTCAATAGAAGAAGAAGAGGTGCATGAAGATTCTTCTCAAGTCTGTTATTACTCTGTGGCAGAACAAACTTCTCACCATGAGAACTGCTGAGTCTTCAGCTGTCCGCTGGAGCAACATGCGGTTAAAGGTGTTGCTCAGAGACCTAGTGGTGGTAGTTCTGGAGGCAGGATTTGAACCCTACTTTAATATGTAGGTAAATAAAGTAACAATGATAAGGATGAAGTCCCGTCTAATTTAATTTAATAATCTGTCTTCCTGTACTTTCTTTAGCTTTTCTTTTTTAAGAATACAAAACAAAGATAGTGTGGTGGGCTGACTGGTGGTGGCCTAATGGTTATGGTAATCGCTTCTGGACCAAGAGGTCGTGGGTTCAAATCCTACCTCCAGAGCTACCGCCACTGGGTCTCTAAGCAAAATCCTGAAGTGCAAGTTGCTCCAGCAGAAAGCTAAAGACTCAGCGTTTCAACTCTCCTTCGAAAGGCTTCTTTTAGAACTGAAGGAGCTTTTCAGATGAGAGTTGAAGCAGCTTCAATAATTTTGAGAGGAAGTCCACTTTTGAAATAGTCCAGAAGATGGCTTCTTTTTAAACCCTATTCAAACTTTTGGCTTCCGTTCTGACAGGATTTGGAAAGGTTGTAACTGGCAAGTCAGCTGGTAACATTTGGGAAGTTTAGCTGTTGATTTAAGTCGAGCTTCACAAATATGAAGAACTGGTTCTTTTGGTGGACTACAAACTACCATGTAGTGGCTCTGGATAAGTACGACAACTAAATGCTGCAAATGTAATAATAATTATCCAATAAAAATGCAGTAATGATGGCATGATATTGCTCAGATTTATCTTGCTTTTTTGTCCAGTTTTGCTTGTGAGATTGGCATCTTCTGAGGCAGTGGTCCTGAAACTAGGGGACAGTGTCAGCGTTCAGGGTGTCCAGAAATAGCAAAATTACGATAAACGTACCACACTATTTTATGCTATTTGCATACAGCATTCAAAAGAAGAAAATAAAGCAATAAGACATTTTTAGGAAAGGCCTGAATGTGTAATTGGACAGAGATATGTCAGAGATTCTCCTCTCTGAGAGAGGATACTTGCCTGTGGACCAAGAGGTTGTAGGTTCAAATCCACCTCTGTCCTACAGCTCCAGAGCAAGACCTTTAACCTCAAGTTCTCCAGGAAGATTTTTGCCTAAATACCATTGTTACAGTCACCTATACTGTGCAGATTAATCTACAGCTGGCCCAAAGCATATGCAAATTAAGCTAGAAATGTCAAGACTTCGTGATTTAAAAAAAGGAATAATTACAAAAATAACACTGAGGTGATGGTGGGGGGCTGGATCAATCGGCTGTGTACTCACACATACACATCCTCCTTGGCAGCGGTTGTCGAACTGGGGACCGGTATAGACCTTCAGGAACTTTCCAGTTTTTATCCATTTTTTACAGGATTTTAAAACTGCTGCTAGAAATTAATTTCTAGAATTTTTTGATCTAGATTAATTTCTAGATCTGCTACTCTCCTAAAGATTTATGGTGCATCGTCCTGCTATAATGGCAATCGAGTCAATCTAAAATGAAAAATGACACATTTGTCTTTTCAGCCTTTTGCCAAGCCTAGACTCTTTTATTCATCAAAAAAGGTTTACATCTCCCCTTAAGCCACATTTCTAATTGAAGTTGTGTTTTATAGTGGTACCCTGGTACATAATTCACTCTACTGCAAAACACTGCCGCCGAAACGTCTGAGAGGCACTGCTGAAAGGTACTAAAATCAGTGCATGAGTGTCATCTCAGAATCATTTGCCATTTTCCCCTCAGGTGAAATATACAAACAGACCAACAACAAATTTCATTTGAAGCATCTATATGCAATTTTTTTCTGCTCTGCTTCCATTTTCGTGTTTATATTGAGGTGATCCAAGAACTGCACTTTTTATCTTCCTGCATTGTGTGCGTGTGTGTGCGTGTGTGTTAAGTGCTCATGTGCTGTGACTCCTGAAGTTCTCTTTGCGAGTCTGTTATAGGTATAATGAGTTGAGTGTGACTGTGGACCTGTGGGGCACTTTCATTAAACCCAGGGCACTGAGCAGTTTCAGTCCAAGTGTCAAAAAGGAGAACAGCAAAAAACAATTAGTATGCTAATGAGACAAACTGAAACGACTCTACCTAGCATTACACACGCTAACAAGGCCCCGTCTATCTGGGCTGGATATGACCTTCCCCTCCTCGCCGATGATGCCGCACTGAGCTTTACAGTCAACATATAAAACTAGCCTCAAGAAATACACAAATATCTGATGCAACTATGGGTCGAGAGTCTACTGCCTGAGGAAGTGAGTACAGATCCTTTAGAACAGAGACGTAGTTTTGTAGAATTATTTAAACTATTTTGCTCCACCACAATTATTCAGTTGCAGTTATTACGTCACCTGTAATGTTGTGTACCGTTAATGAAACGTGTCATCATAAAAGCACCTTATTCAAAAATTGTCTTCAAATATAGTGAATTGCATAAGTGTGTAGCTCCAGTTTTGAAAAAAGATCAATAATTGAAAATATGTAATTACAATAAACTCCCCCTTCAACAAACATAATCCCTGCTTTTTAGAGGTTGACTAGTTTTTAAAAGTTTGGTTGACTTTGTGAGAAATATTTTTGTCTCATCTTAAAGATACTAAAGGTGATATTTTCTATGTTTTTAGTTGTTTTATTTACAGATCTTACAAATTTATAATCTAGGCAAGATTTGCATAAGAGGCCAAAAACAACAACGCTTTTCTTTTACATTTACCCTGAGTGAACTCCATTCCCTAATTACAGGGACAGTCTCCCTGGAGCAACTTGGGGTTAAGGGTCTTACTCAGGGGCTTATTGTTGATAGTACCAGATGAAGGACAGGGCTGAATCTACATCCTCATTATTTCTCATCTCTAATTTAACCTGTCTGTGTAGGAGCAGAGGGCAGCTGACATGGGTAGCGTCCAGCTTGGAGCACAGCTTGGTAATAGCGTTTAGCTAAGGGGTCCCTCAGTGGTACCTTTACTATTCTGGGATGTAAACCTATGACATTTATGGCTTTTAGCAAATGTTCTTATACAGAGTGACTTAGATACATATATGTGTTAAGGGCCTTGCACAGGGGCCCACCTGAAGCTTCTTTAAAGCTCTCGGTCACCACCACATAAGGAACGATGGTGGTCTAGTGAGAAGACAGTACCACTACCACTTCTACAAATGGGCCCCTAACAAGACCCTTAACCCCAAATTGCTCCACGAAGGTGGTCCCTAAAATTAGGGAATGGAAGTCTCTTTGGATAAGACCCCCAGTTCACTGCAACCCTGGGTGTTTTCTTATACAATAACGGCCGCATTTGTACAAAAAATCCTGCAAAAAATAGATATGGGATTTGTGTGCTTGTATGAATACAGTAAGTCTCCAAAATATGTGCATTATAAAACATAAATATATTACATTATACCCTTCCAGCTTATACTGATCTTGCACGATTTAGGCACAGCCTATATAAATGGTTTCGGATCTATATAAATCTTTTTCACATGGCATTACCACTAGAGCTAGTACTATCATCCAATATAAAAAGGTGCCATGCATCGCTAGTGTTTTCATAGCTATTAACATGGCACATCATTAATATCACTTGCCTGCCAGAAGTCCCCTCCTCCTCTATAGGAGCTTCTGATTTCCAATTCCGGCCCTATTTCTCATCTCGCAGACAATCAGAGCATCGCTGGAACCTGGGGGCTCTAATGTGGATGCAATTATTTCATCAGAGTGCATCAGAGATAAGGAAACCGTCACCATTAAGCATGAACCCAACTCCGAAACACACACAAACATCCCTGCGCGAGAGAAGATGAGAACCCTCCAATCATTCTGACTCACCTGATAAAGATCACTCTCTCTCTCTCCCGCTGTGCTCTCGAGCCTCTAAAACACACGCTATTAGCCTTAATGTAGCCTTAAACCCCCGGCCGTGCCGCTCTGCACATTTTTTTTCAGTGTATTCACAAGCAGAAGGATGGACGGGTCGATATTGCTGTGAGTCATTACCTCGGCTTCAAACTGCTATGAGTTATAAGTAAGTCACCGCCTCAGTTCCTGTGCATGGCTGGCAAGAGACACAGAGAGAGAGAGAGGGCCGTGGTATTGTTTCAAAGTGTTGAGCAGTCGGGTGGTGCGGAACAAAAATGCTGATTCATGGGGCTGTCTGTCCATGACTCGGGGAGAATGGAATGGAGCCCCAACATCTGCCTCTCTAGACATTAAAGAGTAACAGCAGTGCTTTCTCTCTCTCTTCCTGTCTCTCTCTCTCTTCTCCTTTGAGACTCCGGGAGGCGGCCAGGCTGGTAATTACAGGCAGAAAAAGTCGATGGAGATTTAATCAGAGAGTTTGGCCGAGAAGCATCAGAATGAGCTGAGATCTCAGCCGCTCCGAACGAAGCGCATGTTAAGGGCTGGTGTTGTGTGTAGTGCGTGTTGTTAAAGTGCAGTATCAGCTGCTTGATGCTGACAAGACTGCACATAATCGTGTGTTGAAAACACGGATGGAGAGAAGAAAAAACCAAAACAGAGGTGAAGGAGAGAAGATTAGATTAAACACGATGAGATGAGACTAAAGGTGAGGGAAGGAAACAATAAAATCAGAAGAGAGGAGGCGAAAAGGGGAAAAGGAGAGAGGAGTGGAAATGTGTGGAAAACAGTGGAAGAAGAGAGGAGGTGACAGAAACAGTGGAAAATCAGAGAGGGCAGGAGGCAAAATAAGTGGAGGAGGGGAGAACCATTAAGTGAAAAAAGAGGACAGAAAATGAGGCACAATCAAAGGAAAAGAGAGGAGGGAGAGGAGGCACAATAAGTAGGAAAAAATAAGAGGAGAGGAAACACAACAAATGAAAAACCTGAGAGCAAAGGAGACACAATAAGTGGGAAAAAAAAGAAAGTAGAGGAGTCACAATAAGTGAAAAATGAGAGGAGACACAAAAAATAAGGAAAAATGTGAGTAGAGGAGACAAACTGGAAAAAATTGAGGACAGACACAATAAGAGACAAAATGAGAGTACAGAAGACACAAAAAGTGGAAAAAAATGAGAGCAGAGGAGACAACATAAGTAGGGAAAAAATGAGGAGGCACAAAAAGTGGAAAATTAAGAGGAAAGGAGACAATAAATCAAAAATTGACACAAGATACAAGAATTAGTATTTTTTTTTAAACGTGGAGCGTACTGGAGGCACAAAAAGTGACGAATAGATGAGATGATAAGAGAGGTGAGGAGATTGGAGGAGCTGAGGCACAATAAGAGGGTGACAGAGGAGAGGGGGAAAGCCACAATAACCAGATGAGACAAGAGCAGAGGAGAAGAGAGACACTCTGAATAGAGCAGAGGAGACACAATAAGTGGAGAGTAGAGCAGGAGACACTCTGAACGGAGCAGAGGAGAGGAGACACAATAAGTGGAGAGTAGAGCAGGAGACACTCTGAATAGAGCAGAAGAGAGGAGACACAATAAGTGGAGAGTAGAGCAGGAGACACTCTGAACGGAGCAGAGGAGAGGAGACACAATAAGCGGAGAGTAGAGCAGGAGACACTCTGAACGGAGCAGAGGAGAGGAGACACAATAAGTGGAGAGTGAAGCAGGAGACACTCTGAACAGAGCAGAGGAGAGGAGACACAATAAGTGGAGAGTAGAGCAGGAGACACAATAAGTGGAGAGTAGAGCAGGAGACACTCTGAACAGAGCAGACGAGACACAATAAGTGGAGAGAAGTCAATAAAAGCTGAAAAGCGGAAAGGAAACAATACAACAAGAGAGAATGGAAAGGAGGAAGAGGAAAAAGAGAGAAAAGAATGGGGGAAAATCAAACAGAAAACAGAAGAGATAAGGAGGGAGAGGATAAATGACAAGGGGAGAGATGGCTTTTTGGGGGGAAAATTTCAACACTGGAATTAAGAAGATTATCTTGTGTGACTTTGGCTTAAATTCTCACAGTTCTGTGTAAATGTGAAGCACAGACCAATCAAACCCACATTTGTAGAAGAAAGACCAAAAACAAAAAATCACATCAAAGTGGTACATCTTCAAAAGAAGAGAAAAGAATCAAGCAAATAATCAAACATAAGCAACACCACGAACACATACAAACACCCACACACACACTCACCACTGGAACAAATTCACAAAAATACGGCAACAAATATCCCAACGTTGAGCCAATCGTTATAAAGAAATCATTAAAAGAAACATCAGTGATTTGATTTGATTTCTTATAGCCACCGGCTGCAAGCACACACACACACAAAAAAGAAACAAAAACCACGAATGAGCTTCTTCAAAGGGAAATGGTGGGTCTTGGAGGACCCCGACAGCTTTGCCATCAGAGACCCTCTGAAGAAATTCATGCAAATGGGGCCACGAGAGCGCCGACGCCAGCACGAGCACGATGTGGGATGTTTGAAACGTTCAACCGGGGCGGCGGCGACAAATAAACCACACATCAACAGAGGAACACATTGAAAATGAAGTTGGTAAACTTGCCAGGTAGTTTGCGGCTGTCACGCCCGGGTACGTAAGATCAAACCTGGTAACCAGCGCAGGCTGCGGGTGAGAAAATAACAACAGAAAGTACACCATCACTAGCGAGTAGAACCGGCTGCGGAGGAGAGGAAAAAGAAGAGACAGGGGTCAGTACGTAGTCACACTGCAATCAGAGGATCGAGACAAGGATGAGAGAGAGGGAAAAAGAGAGACAAAGGATTTCAGGTTTTTTGTCTGAACATGACACAGGATAGCTGGATTTGGCCTGTGGGACAGTATCATTTAGGAAGTTGTCGAGAGGTCAGTACAGGAACTCGTTTTACCTTCCGACAGAGAGAAACAACACTCAACACAGACAGTAACTCTGTACTCAGCAAGTTTCAGCCTCCAAAACTCGGGATCAAGTTCAAGTCATTGGGGGTTGAAATTAATTACATATTCATATTACACAATCGACTACATCGGACGTTTTCAACAAGTAGTCCGCAGCCCCCGGGTGGTCTGCGTTGGCATCGCAGGTGGTCTCTGGCAAAAATTTCCAGATGATTTGAGCATCTTTATGAATAATGCAAATATCTACAATTTTGCTTGGTGATTTTCTGGCTGCAGCATAAAAATTCTAGTTAAAAAGAACATCCCGGTAGTAACTATGGCTGCCCGATCTGCAATTCATGCCCAATCTGTGTGCAATCTGATGTAGAAAAATGAATGGGATGCATCGAGATATCATATCAAATCGTTGACATAACTGTAATCGATTCGAATCGTGAGACCAGTGAAGGTTTACACCTCTAGTAAGTAGAAATTAGGGTCTGAGGTTTGGCCAACAAAGCAAACCTAGTCGTTAGTCAGTGGGGTTCTAATGAGTTCCACACAATCACGCACACTTTTAGTCAGTGATCAAGCCATACTTTGTGGTGCTGAAATGCCTTTATGCAACAGTGGAACACAATCCCCCCAAAATTCTGGAAACTCTGGAAGGGGGGCATTACTCTCATTAGTGTTTTCACTTATAAAAACCTACCAATACAATGCAAATACTGTATAATAGCAAAGATTACACGCAAGACTTAATTAAGTCGCCTTTTTGTTATGTTTTGCCAGGAAAATTAGACAAAAGGTGGACTGATTTATTGCAGCCATCAGAGGTGGGTAGAGTAGCCAAAAATCTTACTCAAATAGGAGTATTGTTACTTTAGAATAATATTACTCAAGTAAAAGTAAAAACTAGTCATCCAAAAAATTACCCAAGTAAGAGTAAAAAGTAAAAAACTACTCAAGTACTGAGTAACTTCTGAGTTAAGAGATGGTAGAGTGGGGGGCGGACCTCCCGGAGTTTTTGCAGGTTGGGATGCCTGCATATGGCCCCTTGGGGAAAATATTTGCCCACCCTTGCTATAGCGATGCTCCGCTTGTGTTTCACACGGACGCTTATTAGTAACACACAAAGTTTTCAGTTCCGCGATCAAGGCAAGACCCGATCCCTCTGTATGTAAAAGTATTTGTGAGATATTCCGTGGAGAAAGTAAATGTGTAAAAACGCATAAATGACATTTTCACGGTGTAAATACACACTGTATGTGAGCGCGCGCAAGCGCCATTACTCGCTAAAACGCTACATTTCAGCCAAATCTGCCCTTTATTACAGACTAAACTCATATTTTAGCTGATAACTAACCACAACAAGCAGCGTTCTACTCACAATTGATAAGATTGATGAGATTTTCCACATTTATCGCGGAACGTCCATCCGTCGCTGTATTGTGACGCGGCTCTGAATGGCGCGCGGTGGATTGTGGGGAAATATAGTTTTCTCCCAAAAGCAGCTCATTTTATTGACCAAAATGAGGTCAAATTGGTTCAAAATGATCCAATAATGGGGGAGATTTGACTGAACTGGAGCGTTTTAGTGAGAGCCACAAGCACTCAAACACACTGCGCGTGTGTAAACTGACCGGCGAGCCTGCAAAATGACCATTTAATAAGTTCGCGATGTTCACCCCGTCCTGCTCGCGTTTTTATTCTCATGGATCTGCTTTTATCTCAAATATGCCTTTGCGTTGCATTGACAGAAATCCGTCACAGCTAGAATCCAAAGGGTGGGAATCCGTCGTATTACCACGTTTTAAAAATTATAGCTTAATGTCGGTTATATATATATATATATATATATATATATATATATATATATATATGTATACGTATGAGATTTAAGGGTTATCTACAGAAATGACCAACTGCTCTCTGCTCATTTATATAGAGGCAATAAATGTAGTACAAAATCTACACCAACCAAAAAGGCAGTTATTTTACTTTATTAAATGTTGTAATATTAGATATATATTATCCATTATCCAGATTATTATGGTGTAGTACATGAAAACATACACATACTAAAATATGTAAGACAAGCTTTGAATAAAGCTTAAAGTTTAAAGTGATGTTTTGGATGAGACGCTCTGTCATCTGGCAATCAGAAGAGACTTAATGTGGCATGAAGGGGCCTTAAAAAAAATCAGCTCGAGACATTTTTCAGAGCCCTACGCGGATAAATGAGTTTATTAAAAGAAATTCCATCTCTTAAGATGTACCGCCTACGTACGGCAATGGAATAGCAAACTAAAACGACTGCTCTCATCATAAAAGTGATTGAATCAGTTGGGGTTTTACGAGCCCTAAGTGTTGGGCTGATTAGTTGCGGAAAGTTCAGGAAAGTGGAGGCGCGGGTTGAGTTGTGCATGAAACCTAAATCTAAAGACAGAAAATCCTGAAAATCTTGGAGCTGTTATTACAGAGCCCGAAACCACCGGAGCACCAAGTAACCAAGTAATCACTTTGATTACTGCAAAATGAGAGCGAATGGTGCATTCAAACCCTTTAAAGGAGCAATCCTTTTCAGCTTGACATATATTAACCTCCAAAGTAATTTATCCTTAAATGAAAATAGGTTTAAAGCAAACTACTTTTACATGAATATGATCATTTTCACTTATTTTAGACTTGGAACAAGCTATTCTCTCAAGTCAGCCGCCCATAAAGCTGATTTGTTTTTACGTTAGGTGACCAAGTCGTGGTACAGTCTGCCATAGAAGACGAGAAGCTCCAAAACCAATCAGAATATTGGTACACCTCCACACCACTAGGGGTCAGTATAAAGTCTTAACCTGTTTGCAAATGGGCTGGATTAAAAGCAGCAGGATTAGAATTGTTAAAAAGCCAACTCCAGGAGGGATTATTACGAACTGCACCTTTAAAGCAACGATATAAGTGAGGAGAAGTATCTTCACAGAAAATAAAATAAAAAATTTACTAAAAATTCAAACATAATGGATGCATACAGATATTTGCTCAATATGTTCACCTTTAAGGGCGGCACAGTGGCGCAGTGGATAGAGTTTCCGCCTCACAGCGAGAAGGCTCTGGGTTCGAACCCCGGGGATGGCCATAGGGTCCCTCATGCGTTATAGGTTAATTGATGACTCTAAATTAGCCCTTAGGGTGTGAATGTATGTTTGACTGTGTGTGCCCTGCAGTTTGGCGCCTGCCCTGGGCTGGTCCCTGCCTTGCTGCCGGGATAGGTTCCGGTCCCTCCGCTACCCCAGTTGGGATTACAGCATTTCGGAGAATGAATGAATGTTATCCTTTAATTTCTCTATAAAAGTTGATAAGAAAGTACTATCACAAGACATTCTACTTGCCCCATTAACTTTCTTTCCTTGTTAACCACACTGCTGTCTTTTTGGCAGGATTTTTCTTCAGGCTGACTGGAGTGATGTCAGGATACTGACACTGTTGCAGTCTCACTCTGTCAGCCGTTCACACGACTATCTACACATACTCGCTTCATATCTGAGTCAGTGACAGCCTCTTGAAACTACAGTCAATGCTTTTATGCTATTTTTCGTCACCAGGTGATAACAAAAAGCTATTATTTTGGCAGGAATTACACTTGTTGCACAGTAGTATATCCAGTAAAAAATAATGGACCTAATTCACCATTCTTACTTAAATCTACTGTTAAGAAAGTTCAAACATTTCAAAAGTATATTATACAGCTGTAGAATTGAAGAGAAACTAATATTTTGCCCAAACTGCCATGCGATAAAACGTTTTAGATTCTCTTCTTACCCAGGAACAAATCTTCAAATAAGAAAACATTGGTAAATGTCAGAAACTTGATAAAAACTGTGTACGTGGGTTTTAAGAGCAAATATCCTCTCAAGGCTGGTTGGTGAATGAGGCCCAACAATCCCGAGTCCAACCTCAAACCTGCTGAATGAAAATCACAGACAGTATTCAGGCGCCATCTAGTGTTGGCAAGATGTACTGTCCCACACAAAAAATATGTCTGTTGTAATTTCCTGTCATTCAGGCGCTGGTCCCAAAATCATCTGCACTTAGATACCCTTGTTTAGATGACTAATCTTCAAAAACATAGCATGGGCGTGGTCGTGTGATTGACATTACAGCTCTGTATGGTTGCACATATGTGAAATGAACCATTTTTATTGTCTATGTCGATTACTCTTATTAAGCCAAGCACAAGAAGTTTCATACTGAAAAAAATACTTTAAACTTTTTTAAAAAAATTTAAAACTGGAGAGTTTAGGCTTTACTTGGTCGCATCAATATTTGTGTTTTGCATTGGCCATTTACGCTTTAGGTTACAGCTGTCCATGTAGAGGGTGGAACATGAGGCTGAAGCAGGCGGAGTGTGACTTATAAAGAGAACACTGTTAGCAGGAGTGTGTTCATACGGTTTCATTACTGACTTTTTTGCGCACAGCATTTTCAACTTTTATCCATATGTACACAGCTGGGCAAAAAAATGAGGCAAACATAATTACTATGATTATTTATTCATGATTACTTTTCTTGTTTAACAAATCCAGGTGAAATAGTGTTTCACAATATTGTATGCATTGGCTGTAACCAGTGTACAGTTTAGGTGACATCTTTTCTCTTGTTTCTCTTTAGGAAAACTGCCGACGTCTTACAGACTTTCGCTGCGTCGGTGCTTTTTCTATTCGTGAAAGTGAGTGATTATTTGTCACTGTGAACACACCACAGCACAACACACAGTGCACCACAACGAAATGTGACCCATCTGTGAAGGAGCAGTGGGCAGCTAACAAGGGCAGTGCCCGAGGAGCAGTGCTTGGGAACGGTAGCCTGCTCAAGAGTACCTCACTGGCACCTTTTTACGGGTCCTGGGATCCGAACCGGCGACTGTTACGCTATCAACTGCCCCAACATGTCTGATTGCTTCCCACTACTAGTTAGTGCCTCTAAATGACCTGCCATAAAGATGTGTGCCAATGTCGGGTTAATGACCCCACCACTAGACACTGGCTGCTCTCATCATTTATTCCATACTAAAACGTGCACTAAATGTATACAATATTGTGTTACACGTTTGCTTCCTGCTTGTTGAATTTGTTTATGTTCAAATAAAAGACTACGTATGGAAACTGTGATCAACTCTGCCTCATTTTTATCGCCCAGCGGTGTAGAGTCTAGAGGAGGCCCCTGATTCTTTCCACTCAAACATAATTCTCTAAGAATCTCTGTGGCTGACAAGGGCTGAAGTAAAAACCAATGAGACACCAGTGGGACAGAGAGAAAAGGGGTCAAAGACAAAGGGCAGAAGACGATAATTGTGGGCAGAGAGTAGAGCAGAGAAGGAGAGAGAAAGAGAAGCTTCCCTCCCGGTTTGGTGGACTCACCTTCAGCGGTGAGATATGTGAGTGGGACACGTAGCCGTGCACGTTCTCGATCTCCGACAGGTTCTTCTCAGACACGTGCACCAGCTCGGGCGCTCGCACCTCGTTGGTCAGCCGAGGGAAGCCGTGTTCGGGGGGAGGCGACTCGTCATCCTGGTAGCGGTACTGCAGCGATGAAGGGAAGAGGAAGATAAGGAGGAAAAAGGAGAAGGAGGAGGATAGAATAGACAAGCCAATCAGAATAAAGGAAGACGGATGTTTTAACTCTGTATCATTTGTTCACTGATTTTGTCATATTAAAACCAAAAATCAACCCCCAAAAAAGATTTTAAAGATTCGTTTCCAAGACCAAACTGAAAAAATGAATAATGAGTCGCTTTCCCATTTTGCACTTAAATAAAAAAAGGGAAAACGCAAACTCATATTCCATTCTGGTTTATAATGCTTTTAATTGGCGTGACACAGAAGTGACTGTTACACCCTGAAGAAAATTTCAAATGAATACACTCTCTTAATCCTAAGGAACAACGAGCAGTAAAAAACTAGACATGGCACAACACCACTTTTTTATGTCCGATACGATACCGATATTATAGATCTGGATCTCTGTGGAAAAACAGAAAATAGAAAATAATGCTTTATGTCTGAATACATGACTGAGATTATTCTGTTGTGTTTAAGGAAATACTTGACGTAAATACTGTTTTTCTAACTAAAACAATGTAATAGTTACACAGCCATATGTATATGCTAAATTAATTATTCTTAAAATAACGTCACAAAAATTATTCGTTTAAACAAAGTTGTGTAATTTTGTGACGGTCCCTAATCCTGCGGAACACAGAGATTGATGGTGAGTGAGAGCTGGTGTTGTTAAGGAAATTAACTGATACCCGATTCATCTATTTGAGTTGTTATCGGACCGACACCCGATTCTCGTATCGGATCAGAGCCATCTCTATAAAAAACGATATATAAAAATCTTTTTTGATCGACCACACTTAAGTCACTTCCAGATGCCCAACGACAACCCAAAATGGATTATGAGTGAGCACAAAATGCGACTTTTATTTTTTAGGTTTAAAAATGTGTATCAAAAAACCCCACTTTTTGGTATTTTGGTTTTAAAGTAAAGAACGAATGAAGGAACAATACACAGATTCATAATTTCATGACAATGACACACAGATATGACAATTTACACCACTGGTGCATGGCAAAACCTGGGGGCTTAGAAGTGGACAGAAGCGGCTGGTGACAGTTCAAACATCTGCACTGAACACAAGGCTTTGGGAGCTAAGAGAATGAGAATAGCAAGAGCGAAGAGGAAGAGAGAACGGCAAAAAGCCACAGAAGATTTACACACACACACATGGATGTGGCTGTGAGTGAAGTCCATCTCTGTCCCACCCTCTACCCTTTAAGAGTCCGGGCATGCATGCGAAATATAGATAGTGCAAGCAGAGAAGACAGAAAGTGCATAAATCTCCTGGATATCCCCAAAAAATGTAAGCATGGGATAAAAAACGGTTGCAGCATAGGAGAGGTGGACGTAGGGCTGGGCGATATGATCTCAAATCAATACCACGATTAATGCAACATTTTACCATGATTACGAGTACAATTAATAATGATTTGGTTTGGGGTTTTTGGTTGTGAATGTCAGTTTTGATGAATTAACTGCCCAGCCCTAAGTGGGTGTAAGCCCCTGAAGACAGACGGATGGCAAGTCGGGATGGCGTCTCGAACCCCCTGGCTCCCGGTCTCACCCAGGGAGAGCTCATCAGGGCAGGGTTGGGGGTCACACAGGCCGGGGATTGGCTCTGCTGTTGGTTGCCCTGTACCGCCTGCGGCCTGTTCTGTAAATACACGAACACACACAGGAGTCCAGCTATAAACAAGCATCCATGGACCATCATATAGCACGCAAAAAGTACACAAAAAACGAACCTTAAAGCAACAGCACACCAATCAGACATCACACAGCCACGAGGGAAGAAGTCTCAGTATGTGACCAGCAAAAGAAAAACCTTTCTTAAAATCCAGTTAACAACAGAGTCTGAAACACTGCAAGAGTCACAGCAAAAGATGCACGGCTTAAGTGTTGGTAGTAGGGGTGTAACAATACATCGGTGTATGTTGATACATCGATCCAGTGATCAACAAGCCCATAGCAGTGATCCAAAATGAAATCGTTGATCTGGGAAGTCTAACGGTTAGGGAGTTGGCCATGTGATCGGAGGCTTGTCGGTTGTCGGTACCACTGAGGTACTCAAGAGCAAGGTACCATTTATTAATAGTTATGAAGTGTGAGCGGCTGAAGAATGTGAAATGAAATAGCGGCGGTGGCCTAGAATCAAGTGATCGCAGGTTCAAATCCAGCTCTGTCCTACGTTCAGCGCTACCACCGGTGAGCCGCTGAGCAAGACCCTTAACCCCAAGCAGCTTGAGGATAAGAGCGGCTGCTTAATTTTGCGAACGTAAAGGATAAAGTAATAAGATCACAGACTTATTCATGAGAACTCCAGATATAAACATGATCAAATCACTCAACTAATCCGAATGTAATCAGCATCCAAAAGATTAGAAATGACAGCGAGACATACAAAGCATTTCGTAATCTGGACGGACGCAAAAACGGCATGATACAAAAATGGAAAATACACCCATGACAAAAGCATTTAGGCCCTCACTAAGGAGAGCAATTTCGGATTTCAAATGACAGACGGCAAAAAACAAGACATCCGAGCCCAATTTCATTCTGTTTTTTCCAAACATTTCATAATCCAAAAACGTAAAAATCTCATATCGCTAGAATAAAACGTAGTGCTTTAAACAGCGTTTTGATGTTAATACTGCAAATTTTCTAGTCGCTTGCAGCTTGAGAAAACTCCTCATGGCTCGTGTGGGTGTTAAAGCCTGGCGTCTGCAGCGTGTCAAAAGTCACGCTATCACCCGAGGCTCGCCTGCTTATTATTAGGCACTGCTTCCAAGATTCCTGCCCCGACGTGCGAAAAGAGCTTGGCAAAAAAAGCTGCAAAAACAGTGTGAAAATTCTTTCTTAGAACTAAACATATTCTTTTGGGAGAGAGGAAAAACGGAAAAATATCCTGCGAAGAGGAAGCGCCACGTTAAAAATGACCTGAGGAGAGTCTGGGTGGAATCTGAACTTATGAGGCACAAGAATAAGAGCTTTACAAGGAGGTTAAAGTGTGGTCTCTGGGTTCAAACTTCACGCTGTGCGTGACATAAGAGGGCCAAATCGGAGCGTGCGTCGGTGCGCTTCAGCGAAGCGTGAGCAGAAGGGCCCCGTATTTAGCTCTGAAGCATCCACCCGCGATGGAATGTACGAAGAATAATCGCATTTCTGAAACACCCACTGCCCAAAAAGAAAAGGCAAAATGGTTTAGCTTTCATGAATTACCAGCTCAACTGGTGTTTTCCAGATACATGATGCAGTGGTCTACATCCTGGCTTTGTACGCAGGAGTTCTGGGTTCCATTCTCACTTCCTTGGGGTGGTTGGTAGTGTAACGGTTATGGTGTTCGCCCTGTGATCAGAAGGTCGCAAGGTAAAGTCCCCAAGCACCGCTCTCCGGGCGCTGTTCATGTTGGCTGCTCACTTAGCTCCTTAACGGATGGGTCAAACGCTGAGGTCGCATTTCTTTATGGAGCACTGTGTGTTGTGCTGTGGTGTGGTCACGATGAGATATAATCACTCACTTCCAATTTATGCTACATGACAAAACTTCCACACGGAGGCGCTCTTCAACACACTCATGTCAAATCATGATTTTAAACAGCTAACCTATATTTACAGAACTAACTTATCTTAATACAGAGTGACGTTTTGGCTGAAGTCATAGCCACAGCTCCACTTGCATTGTTTGTCAGTTTCTTAAACATAATTCTCTTGAGAAATAAGAATGGCCAACTAATGTCTTCACCACATTCCTGCCAAATGCTTGAGCCTATCAGAGTCAAATATGTAAACTAGAGTGGGATGATGGGGGAAAGGAATAAACAGACCAGAAGAGGGCATGTTTGTAATTTGCACATCTAAAAATTCTTGCTCTTCTTAAAGAGGCAGAAGCGAATGTTGCTGAGAAAAATCAGTTGCTTATACACTACCAGTCAAAAGTTTGAACACGCCTTCCCATTCAATGTTTTTTCTTTATTTTCATTACTATGTACATTGTAGATTCTCACTAAAGGCATCAAAACTATGAATGGACTGTGTAAGGGCTATATGACCCAGAAGGAGAGTGATGGAGTGCTGTGCCACATGGCCTGGCCTCCACGGTCACCTGACCAAACCCAGTCGAGATGGTTTGGGATAAGATGGACCGCAGAGTGAAGGCAAAAGGGCCAAGTGCTCAGCATCCCTGAGAACTCCTTCAAGACTGTTGGAAACCCATTTCAGGTGACTACCTCATGAAGCTCATCGAGAGAATGCCAAGAGTGTGCAAAGCAGTGATCAAAGCAAAGGGTGGTTATTTTCAGGAATGTAAAATGTAAAACATGTTCTGGGTTATTTCACACTTTTTGTTTACTACATAATTCCATATGTGTTTATTCATAGTGCATTCAGTGAGAATCTACAATGTAAATAATCATGATAATAAAGAATAAAACATTGAATGGGAATGTGTGTCCAAACTTTTGACTGGTAGTGTATATCATTGTTAAATTCAAATTTTGTCTGGGGGATATTTAAGGAAAGACGGTCTTATTTGAAAGTGAAAGTGAGTGATTATTTGTCATTGTGAACACACCACAGCACAGCACACAGTGCACCACAATGAAATGTGACCTCTGCATTTAACCCATCCGTGAAGGAGTAGTGGGCAGCTAACAAGCACCAGGGGAGCAGTGCTTGAGGACGGTACCTTGCTCATGAGTACCTCAGTGGTAACTTTACTGACCCTGGATTCGAACCTACCACCTTCTGATCACGGGGCGAACACCCTACCATTACGGCACCAACTGCCCCGCAAGGGAGGGGAGGGGGGATTCTGAGGACCTGAAAGTAATTCTGATAATTCAAGTAATTTTGAGGAACTAAGGCCATATTTACACATAGCTGAGTGTTAACAGAAACGGCTATTTCCTCTCTCCGTTTTCAAAAATATCCTTGTTCACACCAGATCGTTTTCCAACACAAATCTGCATAAATACGCCGTCAAGAGCTACAAGTATTACGAGCATGGCAAACCTATAGGCGTCCGTGTAACGAGAAGCATAAAGTCATGTAAGCCAATCAGAATCCTGAAAAAAACAAAAAAACAACGTATGACACGACTTCCTGTTCCGATAACGGTCAGCCAAACCAGCTGTATACAAATGTCGCGCAGCTGATGCTACTCTGTCACATACTGTGACGTTTGAAATGTTATAAGGTATTTAAGCCACAATAGAACTAAATGCAGCATTGTTTTAAGGAAACTGCGTTTTTCTTGTTTACACAGATCCACAGAATCCAGCGATTTGAAAATTCTTCACTTTGGAAGGCATTTTAAAAAATATCTGTTTGAGGTCGGTAAAAACTCTGTTTACGTGTAAACGGACCCAAAGATATGTGTAAACAAGCCCTAAATATCCTCTAAAACAGCAATTTTCAACCAGTGGTCTGTGGCATGCAATCCAGTTTCACTCCTGAAACCGCCCACACACAGCGGCACACGTTGGGCTGCAGACTACTGCTTAGTCTGAACGGTGGCCCCGGGGACAGACCCAGTTGAAAACCCCTGCTCCGTAAGACGGAAAACCAGAAGATTAATAACAATTTTGTGAATGGGAACATTTCTGCATGTGAATGTCGGCTCTCATGAAGAATGAAAAAACTCATCATTTATTTGAGAAATGAAAAAGTGGAAAACAGGGGTTAGCGAGGTCACAACTGGTGTTAAGGGTGGTTATACTTAGATCTAGTAATATGAATGTGTTTGTGGGTGAGAGTTAAGACCATACAAGCGTCCTTAAAACAAAATATCGTCAATTCTTAATCCAAAATAAATCGTCTCAAAAATCTAGTTTGAACACATCCGCCTTCATTCTAGCAGTTCTGCGTAAAGCAGGATTTACCTGATAGCTACAGACACAATGTGGAGCGTCAGAGCAAAACGATTAGATCCCAGACAAATGTAATAGAAGTCTAGAAGCCTCATCCTCTTTCTATGACCAACCTTCTCAAACAGCAGCAATAAGCTAAATTATAACCCGCACACCAACTGAAAGTCATTACTCTGTAAGTGCAGGAGGACTCAGCTGAATGGTGTGAATAAGAGATAATTATACGTGGAGGTGTGGAGTCTATGGGGGGTTTATAAGCAGCAGGTCGGCCTGAGGGATCCCCCTCATTTAAAGCTCCTATTGTTTTAGCATGACCCTCACGCTATCTCAGTCTCACAGTTCCCTTCATGGAAGTTTTATTGGTATTACTGTTTGGCTATATGTGGAACGGCCAACGTTCGAACCGGAAAGCAGAGTGAGATACTTCTGTGTTTCACTTTGGTACGCTAACTGGCATTTGGTTTCGCTGTTGCTTCATGGAGCTTGGGTCCTAGTGTGTGTATACGTCTGACCTGCATTGCTTAGTGGACTTTGAGTTAAATACGCGAGCCTAAGCTTGGTGCTGTGGGTGTGCCGTTTTGTTTGGACTTAGAGAGAAATGTTTCAGTCAACTCCTGCATCTGCGTCCTCTGTGTCAAAGGGTTTGCGTGATAACGGTGACACCAGTCAAGTCAGCGTAATGAAAAATGTTTCGTCACATTTTTAAAATAATTTTGATGAAAACTTTGGAGTAGAAATTTAAACTGCAAAAACATCCACAACCCCAACACTAAAAGAGTTATATGTTATTCATTTATAAAGACAGCCATATAAGTCACCTAAGCCTCATATCTCAAGTTTGACTCCTCATAACAAATCTGAGAGAAAGAGACTTTGAAAGTGTTCCGAACTTCACAAAACTTCTTTAATAGCCGGACAATAGTGACTAGCTAAACAGAAAGCTATGCCAGCCTTGTCAAAGCTGATCAGCAAACCTGCTTTAGCCTGGTCTGTTAGAATGGAAATAACTAAGGGGGACTGGATTTCTTCAAGCACATGCTGAAAACGGGAACTGTCGTTTAAAGGATTGACATGTTGCTCCCTCATTCCTCACTCTCCATAATCAGCTTTACTTCTCAGTAAGAGACGGAACTAGAGCAAACTTAGGAGAGAGTATAAGAGCATGATGCAGAGCCACCAGACGGCAAAAAGAGATGGAAGGAAAGACAAAGAGAGAGTTTGCAGTTCAAATAAATTCTCGAGAGGAACGTGTGGCTGTGAAATAGCTTTGAAGTATTTAGCTACTTTTTCTCTATAGAAAACACCTCAGCACCTCACATTCAAGCCAGCCAAACCACATACACTTATTCAACACACACCTCTCTCCTGCAGAAAGCATTCACACCACGGTCGACTTTACACCACACGCAGTTCACAAGTGGCACACTAAGCCTTCAGCATGAAGAAGAGTGTGTTCTGGCTGCAGGCTGCTTACGGCATGAGTTATGGGTTAAGTGCTGCAGGCAGCAGAGGAAAGCCCAGTGGACAGCCGCTATATACATCTTTTTTGTTTCACAGAGGGATGAACACAAGAATGCTTAATGAGGAACTCGGGTTGGGGAAGCGGGACTATTTATACTCCAGGTTTCATCTCATTAGGGAGTAGCAGCGTTCAATCCCCAACCCGGGGACGAGATGCATTCGGATGCTTACACTATACACATTCAATTAGAAGCCCATAGCAGGGCACTTAGGTTATTTCCTCTGAGCGCAGGAGAGGATTCACGTCACGGGGGACAGGGATAACAACCTGAAACCTGGACATGTCAGAGAGTCTGTGTCCATATTTACTGACTATTAGGAAAACTAAACAGTTCTGCTATTTTTGAAAACATCTACTTTTGTTACTGACTCAGCTTTGTGCTTAAATGCAACCATGTGTATTTGGGTCCTCTCTAAAAGGATTTTTGTGGCTTTGTGAGGACAATTTTCTATCAGGAGGTGGGGCTGCACTGGTCTGAGATGTATTTATTCTACGCCACTGTCAAAAAATAATGTTTTGTGTAAGGCCATGATTTGCTTTATGACTAAATGCACCCATGTGTAATTGTGAGGAGCTGCCAGTGCTCTCAAAGATTATTTCTCTGGTTTTATGAAGACATTTTTGTAGCAAGAAAGGCTGTGTCCGTCTGTACACTATTTATTAGGGGTGCACGAGTCAGAAAATCTCACGTTTCGAATCCGATTTTTG
Organism: Distichodus sexfasciatus; assembly: GCA_032718565.1. Taxonomy (NCBI): domain Eukaryota; kingdom Metazoa; phylum Chordata; class Actinopteri; order Characiformes; family Distichodontidae; genus Distichodus; species Distichodus sexfasciatus. Next base: position 2,058,180 of record JAVGVS010000014.1, read on the forward strand.
GGCTTACAATTCGATCCAAAATCAATTCACAATTCATAAGCAACGAACAATTCATAAATGATTCACAATTCAATACATGCGTGAATTAGCTTCCAGATTGCTGTTTTGAGTTGCTTTTCCTATTTCACTGTGGCAGATCAATTTTAAAAAATCACAATAAATCAAATGTAAATGACTAAATGTAATGCATATGCAGTGTTTCCCCAGTTTACAGCTTTACATGAAAGCAAATATTCTCACAGTACCATTTACACTGATCCTCAGCATCAAGTATGTTTTTAATGCAACCTGCAGAACACTATAGAATCAGAATGAAGTTGAAGTTTATGGCCAAGAATGTTGTCACATACAAGGAATTTTGTCACATCTGGAAAATTTTGCGGGCATCAGGGAGCCACTACCAATATGCGGGAGACTTTGGGATGTCTGTATTAAATCTATTTTAACAAGGGTGTGATAAGTAGTAGGTAATAAATGCTTTTATTTGTACGTTGTATGTCTGTATTTCAGGCAAATATGATATTGTGTAACATACTGTACCATATGATACGTTTATATGAACAGGAACAATCAGTTTCACACGTTACAAAAAGGAAAATGCGTCCCTCCACCGTTTTCAGTAGTGCGCACTCCCACGGGGACACATTTTTCGGGCTTAACATGGCACTGCCGCCTCACTCCACCATGTTAATTATATTGTCCAGGCGTAGCTTAAGTTAACTCACGTTTGCAGTGTAACAATGTGATTTCCCCCCTAACATAACGCTCGGGGAAACACTGACGCACACATACTGACTATATTTTGTTCATTCTCACACATCATGGGCAGATTTCGGCATTGCACCATCTATAGGATTGGCGAGCTGAACTCGTGTCGGGGAAAAAGTAAACTAGTGCCATTACGTTAGTTGAAAATATGAATTTTTTTTAATGCATGAATAGATTTTTAATCAGCGGAGAAAGAATCGCAATGCGATTCTATTCCATTTTTTGCACCCCCCTAGTATTTATCCTATGATACTGTGTTAAAAAAGGAAAAACATGTCTTCTTTCTTGGGATCATTTTTTTACTGAATCCAAGATACAGATTTACTATGCATATTTATGAGGAGCTGTCCAATGCTGACAAAGAAGATTTTTGTGACTTAGTGAGAAGCAATAAACAATACTAAAAATGTTGTTTACATATAGTAATAGTTGTTAAAAAAAAGTACCTCACAAAGCTCCTAATCTCTATGTTTACGTATGTGTACGTGTACAGCATCTAACACTGCTCCTCTGAAGCAGTAGGGAGTGACTCACATTTCTCAGCTGACCATTCTGTGAGTAGGACCTCAATGTAGCCACTGAGCCTTAGGGCATCTCTGCTCCTGCATGAGACTGTTTACACACACACACACACACACACACACTACATCTTTCACTCACTCGCACTTATTACGTGGCTGAAACTGTATCCCCCACACTAATGCCCGATAAGAGACAAGACAAAGTGCAGAGAATACTGTTGTTGGGTTTGTTTCTGGTTCAGGACAGGGCTGAAAAGGGTCATGACACTGTGATCACTAAATGTATGTTTCTATAAACAGAGAGCAAGATTAGCTAGATCAGCTAATTAGCTGGCCACTGAGCTTACTGACAGGGTTGCTTAGTGAGACATGCTGACTTAACAACCACTGAAATCTAATTTGAGCCCAAAGACTGAAATCAAATTAAGCAGCACATTAGCAACTAACATAGTGTACATTAGCATAGCAACTAACATAGTGTACATTAGCATAGCAACTAACATAGTGTACATTAGCACCTAACATAGTGTACATTAGCATAGCAACTAACATAGTGTACATTAGCATAGCAACTAACATAGTGTACATTAGCAACTAACATAGTGTACATTAACAACTAACATAGTGTACATTAGCATAGCAACTAACATAGTGTACATTAGCAACTAACTGCGTGTACATTAGCAATTAACACAGTGTACATTAGCAACTAACATAGTGTACATTAGCAACTAACTTAGTGTACATTAGCAACTAACTTAGTGTACATTAGCAACTAACATAGTGTACATTAGCATAGCAACTAACATAGTGTACATTAGCAACTAACTTAGTGTACATTAGCAATTAACACAGTGTACATTAGCAACTAACATAGTGTACATTAGCACCTAACATAGTGTACATTAGCACCTAACACAGTGTACATTAGCAACTAACACAGTGTACAATACGTTAACATAGTTAGCAATACGTTAGCAACTTTGCTTATGGGAAAGGCACCCTAGATTTATTTACATTTCGTAATTACTAGAACAGTTTCCTGGTTGTTTCAGATTCTCATGGGATTTGAACCCCAACCTCAAACATAACTGACAGAGAGTTTCCCTCATTCAAACCCCAACGTCCTAATACCACACCGTAATGTAGGGCATGGCAAACTACAACAAGAGTGTGGAATGTGAGATAAGATTCCAAAAATATATATGAATCCGGTCACAGTTTTGTAATATTCTACTATTTTGTACTGATGAAATTTTTGGATTGAAACAGCTAACAGAGCAAATTGAGGCTGAGCTAACAGTGAAGCGTGAATCTTCTGATCCAGCTTAAATAACCTGATGAAGTGGGAAAGCCTTGTGGAAGAAAATCTGGGATGTTAACATTTTAAAGATTTAATGGAGTGGTGAGTTTGTGTGTGCATGTGTGTGTTTGTGTGTGTATCCTGACTGTTGCCACCTCATGCTCTTCTGTTCCCTCTCCCTCCTCCCTCCCTCCCTTCCTCCTTATCTCTCTCTCTCTCTCTCTCTCTCTGTAGGCTTGAGAGGAGATGGGAATGTGAGGTGGCATGGCTCTAGGCTTCGTGGAGGATTGTGTGGAATCTCCGTGCCATCGTGTGCACTGACCCCTTTTTTCCGCTGCTCTGTATATGCTCTACTCTTCACCCTCTTCACTCCTCCGCATCCCCTTCCCCATCCCCATCCTCATCCTCACGTGTGACTCCATCCAGCTCGCAGATGGACGCAGGGTTAAATAAAACAGTCCCAGGCCCACCCTTCTCCTGCTCCTCCTCCTCCTCCTTTGCTTTTCTCCTCCATAATAAAAACACAATCCAATACAACAATTCAATCATTTGCAATATTAATATACCTGCTGTACTAATAGCAAGGCTGAACCACACAACACAGATCAGGATCAGGAATACACAAATCGGACTTTGAAATCTGCACAGATAATGGAATATCAGAATAAACGTCCTGCTAAAGCTCCGCCCCACCGGCTGCCTCGGTAGATGAAATGGAAAGATGAAATTAAAGGGTCAGCGAACAAAATGGTCATTTCGTGGTTTTCCCTTTTATGATCCCAAAACAAATAAATAAATAACAAAAAAATCTTTATTATACTATATTATATTTATATACTTTTATTTAATATATATAAAAATAAAATAATATAAAATAAAATAATTTTTAAAAAGTCATTTCCTGGATTGCATGTCACAGACCACCTGCATTGCGAATTGAAACCCCTGTGTAAACTTAAACTCTAGTCTAAGCCTTACTAAGCCACAATTTTGGGGTGTCCACAGTGGTTTTTTTGCTAATGTTTTAAAGTAATCTCCTGCTTAAACCCAAACTCCAGTCTCAGCCTTAGTAAGCCATGCGTCTCTTTTTGTGCTTTTAATTTTAAATAAATAAACATACTTCCAATGAAGCTATCGATTCTGGAGGGCTCTGTAGCTGCTACTGCTGTTTTACTATAACGGTGATTGATACACACGCCACAAGCACACTCTCATATAAAGACCAAATACTTATGCTGATCTCGCTCAATGGGATGCCTTTGAGGATCCACTTGATAGTTCCATGCTAACGCTAGTCTATGTATATCAGGGTTTTTAACTGGTGGTCCGCGGCGGCAGTGCAGATAATCCGTGACACGCACTCAGTTTCACAAATTAAAATCACTTGGAAATTATTTTATTTATTTAAAAATATTTTCAGATATTTTGGGCATCTTTTATGAATGAGGACTTTAATGCAACACTAAAATAAATAAAATAAATAACAAATACTTCCCCCACACACACATCGGCACAGTGGGCTGCAGACGATTGCTTATGGTGGTCCCTGAAGGAACCAGCGAAACTCCTGATGTATAAGGATTCTTTCACAGAGCTTTTTGGACTCCCAGCCTGAGTCTAAGATGCTAACTGCTGAATCGGCCGGTAAATGCGTTCACTTGAAGGTTCAAACATCAGGCACCTTAACGCATTCTTTGCGCGGAAGCAAGTGGAGTGAATCTCGCGCTGGCTTGAGGATTTTTTTTCGTGAACATTTGTGCTCTATTGTTCTGGAGATTTCTTTTAACACTGCGTTTGTATCCTTTCACGCAACAATAATGCTTTCAACACTAATGTAAAATGCCACTGTGCCTTCTAAAATACGCTCTCACGAACCAAGAACTGTAGATGACATGGGGAGAGAGAGAGAGAGAGAGAGAGCGAGAGGGCATAGAGAGAGAGAGAGAGATAAAATAACGAAAAGAATGAATGAATGGAAAACCTTAATAGAGCAGGATCAAGGTCAGGAAGGAGTTGGAACTGTGCATATTTTTCGCCTCCTCTCTCTCAAGCATTACCCAACACACACACAACCGCATAACTTTATATTCCTGAAGATGATACAGTTTGAATCGCATGAAGTTCTGCTCTGATTTCTAATTATGGTCATTGTGCTAAGACTGGCTTACACTACACTACACCAGCTAGCACGCAATCAGGATGTGACTGTGCAAATCTGGTTTAGATTTGGCATGCAGGGAGTTTAATCTACACAAACAGGGAGTTTACACTAGCAGAATGTGTCCCAATACCAGACGTTAAAATCAAACACATCTGATAAACTATGACGCGCCAAAAACTTGGCATTATTAAGGTATTTTAACACAACGTCATACTCTGCCTTGACTGCCACAAAATCTTGAGACTAGGACTGACATGGTCCAACTGAGGACAGTCATAACACAGGACGGTACTTGTGGCAAAAGATAAGCCGCCAGATTTAAACCTTGAGAACTCATTTTCTGCAGCCTTGCCGTAAACCCACCTTTAGAGGGACTGGCTGGCCATTATTAATTACAAAATCAGACACGCGTAGGATACTTCTGGACCCCGAGAGGTTGTGGGTTCAATCTGAATTTTGTATACTCACAACATTGGGTCCCTATAAGACCTCTTAACTTAATTTCTGCTCTCAGGAGAAACCTGTCCCCAGAATTAGAATAATGCCGCTTCTGGATAAGAGCTGCCTGCCAGTCAGATCCAAGCACCAATCTGCTATATGCAAAGGTGAAGTAATGTAGTAAAATCTGGTGAAAATGCATCGCTATCAAGACATGATAATCGTGAATTGAATCAATTGTGAGACCAGTGAAGGTTCACACACAGAAACTTTTACTTGAAACTGCAGCTGTACTGGCTAGTCAAATCTTTTGTGGAGAATGGATGAATGATGAGCCACAATTTAGGCTACTCACATGAAAGCAGGTAAAGTTTATCATTTTAATAAACCAGCGTAATCAATTAGCATTTACACTTACTGTATAATGCATGTAGAGGGACAAGCTGAGTTGGAAGAGCGTAAATCGCAAAATTCGCCTTCCACATCACATGACAACCTTTTGACACACACAGCGCCTGATTCTTGTCAATTTACAATCGCTCGCTCCTGCTTGTCTCAAAGTCACTTTATCCATGCCTTTGGGCTAAAGGGACCAACTCTTAAGAATCCATTTCATCACAAACAGCTTTTCTAGTCGAGTGAAACGGACAAACACTAACGCCAACACACACTAGAGAGCCGATCTGTCAGTTCTGCCCAAAGTAGGACAGTGACGGGAACGGTGGGAAGTAAAGATCAGGCATCGAGCGGTCGGAGCGGTTCCTGAAGCCAGGTCCGAGAGCAGTGGCTCCTGCTTACCTGCATCCCAACATCAGCTGCGCGAAAGGTTGTCATGGCAGGCAACTTTGCAGGTGGCACAGCATGGGAGAGAAGCACTCCTGTTTTTTAACAATGGGAGACATTCCACTAGCGGTGGGAAAGAGAGAGCCGCCTCAGCTGCAGGGAACAGTAACGCCGAGAAGAGGAAAAATAAAAGCACACACACACACACACACACACACACAGCCGGCTAGAGATGCTTCACTCCTGACTGAGCAAGGGGTCTGCATCACACACACACACACTCACTCACTCTCTCACTCTCTCTACACACACTAGTATGCCAAGATGTTCATACTGCTCAGCTTCCTCCATCCTCTGTCTCTCTCAAACACACACACACACACACACACTGAGTGCCTTCAAGTGCGTACTGCTCCCAGGACCCTGGTCACTCTACATTCTCTTCTTACTCACACACACAAATACACACACACACACACACACAGGTTGACCGACATCGTGTCGCGGTTGATTGTTGGGGGCCTATATTTGGGCATTTTACCGATATCGGTATCTGTGTTTAATTTGACCATCAGCTTATATTAAGAAGAAATAAGGGCGCTTACTGCGGCTCCAATTGTCGCCTTTTCTCTGTGCCGCTTGTTTCTATCGCTTCATTTCATGTCCCGCCCATTAATAGTCTCTAATTGGCTACATGTCACACGAGTAGTAGCTAATCAACGCTGAAGCCTTGTTGTCACTCACACCACACTTACACACGAGCGCAGCGTGAAGCTCTGAGAATGAAAACAGGAGAGAGTGGTGTTTCAGCTGAGCTTGGTGTTTTTAAAATTCAACATTTTTGACAGTGATTATCTTTTAGTTTTTTTGCAAATTTGTTCCAAATATCGGGCGATTTCCGAAGAATCTGAAGTAATAATCTGTATCGACATCGCCCTGAAATCAATACGCCCGTCGAATTTAGCACTGCTCGGCTTCATCTAGTTTCTCTCCATTCTTGAGTCAGCAGTATTCTTTTTGTCCCACAAGGTCTGAATGAGTTTTGAGTACAAATAAGGGCTATAAACAAACAAATAAATATTTAGGCCACAGCAACTGCCGCATCATGATCTAAACAAGTGTGATATCACTTCCATCCCAACAAATTCATGAGATCAAACATTTTATTGTGTAAAATATTGCTGATTAGAGCTTTCTGTGGGGTCTGATTTCATGACTCAAGTCTGGCTTGGTGTCTTTATTTGCTCTCTCTGAAGTGTGTGTGTGTGTATAAACCGTCAATAAGAAGGTACACTTCACACTTACACAAATGAAGGTAAGCTTGAGATTTGTCTCAAGATTCTACCGCTGTGAAATGATATTTACAACGAGGCTCTCATAAAACACACTTTCATCTGCCTCATGCTTTAACTGATGTCAACCTCATTTTACACATCACTGACTACAAATGACAGCTGATGCCCACCACTCACACACACACACACACACATACACACACACACACACACACTCACACTCATACACACACAAAGTAATTATCTCCACCACTGTGATCACAATGCACCCTCTGCTATGCTAAGAAACCAGAAAGGTTTATTTATTGCTGCAGAACAGCCGTGGGCACAGGCTGGCACGATGCCCTCTAGCTGGTGTGTGCCAGCAGGTAAGAGCAGCTAAAGTCTCTACTCCGGCCATAAAGGTGACCTGCAGGCGAAAATGTGCAGCGGAAGCCTGTGAAGCAAGAATAAAAACAAGGGAACCCCTAGGTCCTGACCACCTCAGGTGGAGGGGTGTGTGTGTGTGTGTGTAGAGAGAGGTGGGGACAGGGGGATACTGTATGTTTGAGCAGCTGCTTTGTCCTTAAAAACAGGTATTTTGTGATTTGTTGTGACATTTCTTGATATTAGAGCTGGTAAACGTAAACACTTGTAATATTTGGGTATAATGGCCAAAAGTGTAATTGACTTGAATTCAGCATTTAATCTTGTTGGCACCATTTTTTGGATTTATTTTCTTGGTAAGACTGAATATTGTTTAGATTATTTGACTTGTTTCAAGAAAATTTATCTTGAGTTATCCTACCTAGGTAATACACTCTTGGAGCAGTTTTTTCAAAGTCAACCTACACACTGGTAAAGGAGTTAGTTAACAGGTAGACTGTAACTATATTTTTACTTGTTTCAAGAGAATTGGAGGAAAAAAACTAGTATATTCTGCTTAATTTAAGTTGTGTATGCTTAGTCTTTGAGTATTTTTTTCTTGTTTTAATAAAATCTTAGCAAGTGCAATTTTCTTGCTGCACCTAAGTAAGATAATTTGCTTAAAATAAGATGTTTCTCAAAAATAATAATTTTTTTTCTTATTTTTAAAAAGGCATTTTTGCAGTGTGTAGTTAGTGAATATTAAATGGTTTATGTATGGTTTGGTTCTTGCAAGGTTGGTCTTTTGTCTGTCTTTTTGTCTGCAGAGAAGGTATTCTAGCATCTAATTTCATTGTATATACACTGTACACTGTGCATCTACAGATGACCAGAAATCAAATGTTGAAATGAAAACGCCTTCATACCCAAAGTATAAAAGAAAAAAGTTTTTAAAAAATGTTTATTAGAAAAGTTTTTTTATTTTCCCTAACATACAGTACATTTATTTGAGATGCATTTGCAACTCTTTTTAAAAACTTGAAAAGTTTTTAAAAAATGCCTCTGTAGAACTTTTTCACCTTTACTTTTTATTTGAAAATATGTTTCTTTGAGAACTGTAAAAATGTACACTTATTATTAATTTATTTGAGGAAGTTGGTAGCGTAACAGTTAGGGAGTTGGCCTCGTGATCATGAAGGTTGCTAATTCAAGTCCCTGACCGGTAAAGGTACTAATGAAGTACGATGAGCAAGGTACCGCCCCAAGCAGTGCTCCCCTGGCGCTACCCACAGAAAGCTGCCACTGCTCCTCCACGATGTGGGTCAAATGCAGAGGTCACATTTTTGTGGTGCTGTGCTGTGTTCACAATGACAAAAAATCACTTAAAATTCACAAAAATGAGATCTGCTCACTATGAGAATGAATGGATGAACCATTAAGACAGAAAAAACACGGCTGTAGGTTGTGTGATTGTTCTTGACTTGACGTGTTCCAAAACATTAGTAAATAAAATATGACAGATTTTTGTCCCATAATAACAAATTAGTCATAAGGCGAAAGGTTAAAAAAAGTTGCATTATGGCATTAAGGCTTTTATCAGGGTTATAAACTAGTCTCCGGTTTCAAGGACTTCTCTAAAGGAGCTGAAGGTGTAGAAGATCGTAGACTCTAGGAGGGATGTGAACATAACATACACACACCACACACTGCTGCATTTAACAGCAGCACATGTGGGCTGCACCTCATAACCACTAAACCTCGGTGAAACCTTAAACACGAGCAAAGTGCACAGCAGTGCCTGAGGATCTGGACGCTGTGTGCTGCGCAAACACTGATGCACATAGGTGAGTGATGGTGTGAGTTTGTGAGCATATGTGTGTGTGTGTGTGCAAGCAGGAAAGACCCTGGTTTCTGTGCGGTGTGTCATGTGGTTAAGAATAAAACAGCCTTGTGATGGGGGTAATGGTGCCTTCGGGGTAGGTGTCACACTGAGAGACATGCGCGCGCACACACACACACACACACACAGTACCTTGTGTGTGTATGTGTGTGTGTCCACACACTGACAACATGCAAAATGCACACACACAGAGACGCACACATGTATAGCTAATATGTCTACTATTTCAGTCTGTCGGTGCACACACACACACACACACGCGCATCACGCCTCAAAACACAAACACTAAAGCTAAACTCTCTCTCTGCCCCCCTCACTCTCTACTCCTAATACAGGTCAGTTCAACTGCATGAAGGAGAATTTAATATGGATTTCATTAACAATTTCTAAAGAATCAAACTGATATCAGATCAATGCACTAGGATTTTTTTACCCATTATTGTCATTCATTTACAATAATTATCAAGATACTATGCAAAAAATTTGGCATATACTTTAGCTATATTTCGCTCATTTCAACTCACAAACCCCTAACCGCAACTGATTCCACTCTGTTTTTCAGTTCTCGCTTAGTGATCAGCTGTGTGACGAATGTGGTGTTATTAGGTCACATTAGCAATGTTCGGACTGAATATGAAGGAAGGCTGGAAAAAACTGGCTCCCTCAATAAACTGTAATATTAAGAGCATTGTGCTTAAAAACAAATGCACCCATATGCCAGTCATCTCCATTGCAAGCGCCTGGGGAACAGCAGTACACACGCATAAACACCCCCTCGATCACACACACACACACACACTCCCTCAGGCTACACAGGCCAGCGATGTAGGGGGGATAATGAAAGCTGGTGATGTTTGTGAGACAGGAATATCAGAGTTAATATTTATTATAGATTAATTAGCATTATAGGAAAATAACTGAACATTTGTTTTCACCTTTAAAGTCCTAGAGTTGGTGTATTTGTATCAAAATATTATTAAAAAACACATGTGAGTCCTCGCTTTGACCAGCAGAGGGCGCAGTGTGACAAAACATCCGCCAAGAGCCACAACAGCAGGTGTACAGCAATAGAGGACGTGCCAGAGCTTTTATTACACTCATAAAATAGCACTAAAAGACAATGAACAAGAGCACACCAGTGCACTGGTAGAAAAAATCCTATTTTCACCATTTTATCAACATCTTTGGCTATGAAGGGTGCGGAACCTCCTAATTCATGCCTTTCAGACCTCCCTTCCCTTCACCCATACGCCATTGCCCACTGAGTCTTCAAGCACCGGGAGCGGCCCACTGCAGAGGTCACATTTCACTCTGTGTCCTATGACAAATAATCACTTAGATACATATTAATTTAGATTATAATAATAATAATAATAATAATAATAATAATAATAATAACACTATTATTATTATTGTTATTATTATTAATATAATTATAAATTATAATTATTAATATCAGTAGTAGTAGTAGTAGTAGTACTACTACTACTACTACTACTACTACTACTACTACTAATAAAAAAAAAATAATAATAATAATAATAATAATAATAATAATAATAATAGCTGGAAGCGGCAATGAATGGGGTCCAAACACAAGTTGCAAAAAGCAACACAAAAGGGTCAGCACTGACCATCAACAGTGTCTGTGTGAGTGAACAATAAAGTGAAATGACATAAGGTAAAACCACATAACTACATTAATCATATATAGACATAATGAGTTAGAACGTAGAACGTATAAAATAAAGTGGAAAAAAATGACAAGAAAAAGAACTGAAGATGCAAACTTGATGGGACTTGGTAGTGAAGCTTCTTTTAATAACAGCTTCAGTAAGTTGTGTTTATAAAGAAACTAACCTCTAAACTAACAGTGTTTTCATAAGAATTGGGTGGTTTACTATAATTTCATGTAAATTTGTTTGTATCCCACAAGAGCCTAAAAATTCCCGTCAGCCCCCCGAGTAAGGCCCTTAACTCCAAGTTGCTCAATGAGGACTGCCTCAGTAAGTAGGGAAGTGAAAGTTGCTGTGGATAAGAGCATCAGTTAAAAAATATTACAGCATATATAATCAGTCATCAGCTTGTGTATTGCGTAACAACACACGTTTTGTTGCTGTATGACCGGATACCAGTGCAATTAACCTGTGAAGACCAAAACTAATTACAGTAAAGGGATGCAGATTAGAGCAATTTGCAGGAGCAGTGACATTTTCAAAGTAAACTCATTAAGACAGTGTCACGCTCCTCCACCGCTCAGCTGTTAAAGCCCCTGATTCGCTTAACCCTCAAAACCACAAACTCACAACCATCACCTTCCTGTTCCACATCACTCAAAGAAGTATTATTCTGAGAAAGGGCGTAGAGGCAGTGAGGCTAATATTTAAAACCAGACAATCTTATTAGATCTAATCTTAATACGGCTCTTGCTGTAAGCTATGTACTTCTAAAAGGAGAGCAAGTGGAAACGTGTATCTAAAGTTGTAGTCATTTCTGGAAATTGCACTTCACTGAGAGAGAGAGAGAGAGCTGGCAGAAATGTACTCCAACACTTTGTTGGATCAATAAGACCCAGTAAGAAACCAAATGGTCATCTCTCCTACACAGCCTCCCGAGCTGGCCTCTGACCATACGCCAAAACGTGGCCGGTCTTATCGAGGTCAGCCACACGGGAATTATTCAGTGCACTTCAAAAAGAACGACGCCGTCTGGTTAAATGTCACTGTGCGTATTCTCCGCGAGAGGCTGTGGGTCAACCCAGGTCCCCTAATCCCCTGTTTGCTGCGTAAACTCAGCCGAGTGGATTAAAACCACTGTTACAACGTCAGAATGCTTTTACGCAGCATTAGCTGAGGAGCGTGGGGGGCGGTGTCAATAAAACATCACAGCAGGAGGGGGAGGAGGAGGAGGAGGCAAGTCAGGACAACACTTCAAAATCCTTACAGAGAGGCTTCTTTATTTAATGAGGGAGTAAATATATTAGAGCGGTCAAACAGAAAAGAGAAAAGAGGAGACAATAAAAAAGAGAAAGAGAAAGCGTCAAAAGAAAAAATAAAACAATATATGGACATGTCCAGCAAAAGCTGGCTCCGCTCGGGTCGGCATTAGGCTTGTTTTTGCACCATTAAAATGTTGATTATTTAGTAAGTAGTTCTGATGATCTCCATCTTCGCCAACTCTTCTGCCGTTTCCAAATATAACCAACTCCTGAAAGTGAACGTGACTATTTGTCGTTGTGAACACAGCACAGCACACAGTTCACCACAACAAAATGTGACCTCTGCATTTGACCCGTAAAGGAGTGGCCAGCTGACATGAACAGTGCTTGGGGAGCAGTGACTGGGGACCTTTCTTATGAGTATACCTCAGTGGTACATTTACCAGTCCCGGATTCAAACTGATGACCTTCCATTCACGGGGAGCTAAAACGCTAAAACTGCCCCAACAACAACAGTTGGTGGCGTAACGGTAGGGTGTTCGCCCCGTGATCAGAAGGTCGCAGGTTCGAATCCAGGGCCGATAAAGTTACCACTGAGGTAGTCATGAGCAAGGTACCGTCCCCAAGCACTGCTCCCCGGGTGCTGCCCTTGTTAGCTGCCCACTGCTCCTTCACGGATGGGTTAAATGCAGAGGTCACATTTCGTTGTGGTGCACTGTGTGCTGTGCCGTGTTCACAATGACAAATAATAATCACTCAACAACTGTCTTGTGACACTTTCAAACTTATTTGAAACTATGTTGATGTGCTCCAACAATTTTGCTCCCTCGACAGATCAAGTCAGTGACGTTTCCTTCGTTGTTCATTTGATCGCTCGTTCTGTTCTCGCGGATCACGCTTCAGTTTCTTTTTGGATCTGGTTCTCAATCAGGAACCAAATTTCACATATTCTAAATGATTTTAGGCACTAAAAGCACTCATTTAATTGATGGGCCCTGTTTAGTAAGAGAGATTTGGCAGCATACAGAAGAAAAACACCTGATGAGGCATAGTATTGTGTATACACATTAACAGAAGCTTCAGGGATTCATCTTGATGGGGTTACGCTCAACTGTCTAAGGTAAAGGAATCCCATGACAGTCAGAGGTCTTTGAGCTTCTGTGGTTTTCAACTATTCTCCAAAGCTTTGAGACTGTTTGGGAACAAGTATGAATCCTTCTTGACAGAAGGTGATAAGAAGGTCGCAGTTTCGAATCCGGAACCGGTAAAGTTACCACTGAGGTACTCATGAGCAAGGTACCGTCCCCAAGCACTGCTCCCCGGGCGCTGCCCTTGTTAGCTGCCCAATGCTCCTTCTTGGATGGGTTAAATGCAGGGATCACATTTTGTTGTGGAGCACTGTGTGCTGTGCTGTGTTCACAATGACAATCACTCACTTTCACTTATTTGTTCGACATTCGCGCTAATTCCTACATATTGATATCACAATGAGCAGATCAAGCAACGCAACACACTACAACCCCAAAAGCAAATGGCACGATTATACTGTTTAATTTCCTTAACAATACCAGCTCTCACTCGCAATCTGCGTGTTCCTCATGGTTTTAGTGCCACAGGATTAGGGACCGTCACCAAATTACAGGAGTGTTTAAACAAAACATTTTTGAGACGTTATTTGAATAATAAATAATTTAGCATATACTTATATAGACTGTATTGAATCTGCATCGCATCGGCAGATACCCAAATTTACAATATCGGTATCGTATCGGTCATTTAATAAGTGGTATCGTGCCCTGTTTCGTGTTTATCCTGCTACTCATGCTTTGAGACCAGCTTGGCTTCTCTTGACAGCACTTTTCTTCGTTCTATATGCAGCACCTTTGATGTCTGTGAGGAAGCTGCTGTTCTCTCTCAGGGAACAATCCTATATGTTTTTGTGGTGTGGTCAACGTTGGGTCAGCCTGATCGTGGTTTAGATACCGATCCAGCTTCAGCGGAGATTTAGAGACGGGCTGTGGTGTGTAACTGAACGCTTCTGTTCAGCACAAGCACAAGTCACAGACATATTTATGAAAAATGAACTGACTTCCAGTTGATTATTACATGCTTCAGTGGAAAAGACAGAACTCAAGAAAATGGGACTTTCTTACAAAGCAATCAACATGGTCAATACTTCTCGACAGTATCATTTCTACTTCGTTTCACTTTTTTTAATCAGCTTTTTGCTTGTATGCACATCTACGCACTCCGGGCTGGTATCTTGAACAAGGATTAAGCCCAGTCTTGGACTAAATTGCAGTACCAATGGAGATTCTTCACTGAAACTCAAACTGAGTCTAGGATTAGGCTCAATCGTAGTCTGGAAAACTGTCCCTCTGGGTCAATTTCTCAGTCGAAGTTTAAGCTTAATCCTAGACTAGTTTTGAGGTTGAATGGTAAATCTCCATTGGTACGACATCTTAGTCCAAGACTAGGCTTAATCCATGAGCAGGAAACCAGCCCTCTGTCAGTGACGGACAGCGAGAACGAGGAAAAAGTGTGTAGAGAAAGATGAGCAGCGTTCACATCTAGGTACTCGTGTATGTGAAGGACGGAGTTAGCGAGAGACGGAGCGAGAGAGAAAGTGAGCAGCGTACACAGCTGTGTATTTGTGTATCAGGGAAAGAGAGAAAGAGAAAGAGAAAGACGGAGGGTATTCGTGGTAAATGGCCCCTCGCTCCTTCCTGCTGTTAGCACCATCAGCTCCTCGCTGGGCTCTTTGCCTACAGCTCGCTGCTGTGAATAAATCCGCGCTCGTCCCTCTCCTCCATCAGAATAAAGCGTACCTGCAGCTAAAAGCCCTACAGACAGCATGAATATTTCAGCACACCTTCCACAGACAAGTTCTGCTTAGAGCACATCTTCTGGTCTCAGCCGCTGATTGTACACCAGTGTTAGGAATCATCACCGCAGCACAGAGAATCCGGAGAATCTGGCTCCTGACCTGAAATGACCTCCAAGTGGGTGTTAAGAGGTGGTGCTACTTCTTCTCAATGGTCTCACACTTTTATACCATAAAAATAACTATGCCACAGTCAATCCTCTTCATTATCTTTAAGCAGGACATTTTAACTCTGCTAGTCAGCAGGAATCCATATCTCACATAACTGAGTCCCGCTGATTCAATTAATACGTCGTATTAAAAATTTAACTTCATCACTGCTTATTAGTGATATAAAACTATACGCGACCTCTGGATTTGACGCATCAGCGAAGGAGCAATGCGCAGTGCCTGGTCAGCAGTGCTCGGGGACGGTGCCTTGCTCATCAGTACCTCAGTGGTACCTTTACCAGTCCTGGGTTTCGAACCAGCGACCTCCCAATCACGGGGCGAACCGTTTTCACGGATGGATCAAATGCAGAGGTCGCATTTCGTCGTGGTGCACTGTGTGCTGCGCTGTGGTGTGTTCACAATGACAAAGAACCACTCACTTTCACTAACAAGACCTGAGATCTGACCAAATAGTGAGCCCACACCAATGTACAACATCAAAGTATGAGGACCAGTCCTCATGAAGGGCAGAAACCTTTAGTTTGGTTGCTGAGGTTAAGGTTAAGTTTAGGGCTAGGTTTAGCTGATCACCTAGAAATGATCAAAGTCAACAGAAGCACCCCACGAAGACTGCACGACGCAGCTGTGGGGGGGTGTGTTTGTCTGTCAGGCTGTCTATTATGAGCCCCGGGATCAATACTGACGTTTGCAAAGAGCTTATGCTACTCGAGCCCTCTAGTACAAAAACAAACATTCCAAGACTTCAGTAAAAAAGCACTTCCAAAGAAAATCTATTCTTTTCACATCAAGGAAGTATCCTATTTGGGTCTCAGTGCAGAAGTTTGGAGGAAGATATGTTGTTTTATTCTTCTGATACAAATTTACAAGTGCGAGAAAAAGCTTTTTCCACAGTGCTGTTGACGCTTCTAAGATTTATGCTGTTCTAAACAGCATATAAAGCAGGATAAAAAGGCTTCAAAGCGCAAAAATCCAAAAAGTGAAAAATCCAGTGGTGAGGAATAGCTTGCTAAAATAAGCTGTACTGTTAACTTAACAGGATCAAAACTACTTTTAAAACGCTGTAGCTTTTCCAGTAACTTTTTTTTCTTACTTTTTTTTTCTTTTTTTCTTAAATAGCAATGAAGCATGGCAAAACACTACAAAAATACTACTTTCACTCAGTGATCCTCACTTAAATATCAATTTGTGAAACTATGTTTTTCTCTTGTCCTGCGGTGTGTTGGCGCCTGCCCAGGGTTGTTCCCCGCCTTGCGCCCGTAAGTTCCCGGGATAGGCTCCAGGTCCCCCGCGACCCCAGTTGGGATTAAGTGGTTCAGGGAATGAATGACTGAATGAATGAATGTTTTTCTTTCTTTATAAAAACGTTTTTTTCAACCACCAGGTGTTTCTGATTGGTGTTGAATTCGCAGGAGTGGTGTCTGATAGGCTACTATGGCAACTCGTTGCATCACAGTACGCTTTTGGGAGCTGCCAGTTGGGAGTAAGAATCTGTGGTCATTTTTATCAAATGCAGTGCTGCCCCAAACGATTATTCTTTAAATCGATTAATCTAGAGATTTTTTTTTCTCAATTATTGGACCAATCTAATGACAATTAGATTTTTATTAATCTAATGATAAATTTACTGATAAACAATTATTTTCCTTTTAGTCATTTAATATAAAAATATACCCTTCCCACACACAATAAATCTCTCATTAACATTTCAATATTTATTAAAACATTTCTTAAACACTGCACTTTATTCTTAAACAAAAAACTTTCCAAACTCAAAACCATTTTAATCCAGTTTAAAATTAACATAAAGCAAATTTAAAACAACTGCAAATTTGCTATTTAAATTACTGTTGTATTGATATTAACATACTAGACCCTATTTATCTTGCACCTATTCCGAGATATTGGTCCTCAAATTCAACAGGATTTCTATGTTAGACTGAAGTTAATAATCACTCCAATGTTTTTCACTTATTCACTTCAGTAGACCTACTTGACTTGGATGTTGAAATATGATTTTATAACTAAAATGATGGAATGGAATGATTTCATAACTAGAAAAACATGTTTTTAACATAATCGCTGCCAAAGGTAGCTTATAGTTAAGCTTACATCAGTGAGTAAGAGGTGAGGCGAGGCGAGGCGCGGCGGAGGGGGCGAGGCGGACGGGTGCGGACGGGCAGCAAACTTATATTGCCACCTACGGCAAGCTCCAAGGGGACAAAGTGCATTCCCTTACACTATGTTTCCCTTGTAACGTAGCGCATTGCCATTACAAAACATTTACACAACCTGTCAACACTTAAATTCCACATCAAAGAATAACCCTAATTAAATGTATGAATCCCAAATGTGAAGTGGTGTAACACGTAGAAAATCAAAACACTCTACTTCCGAAACGTCACTGAAACCTTCTCGTGAATTTACAATAAATTGTAAAAAATATTGATTCTCATTTCACTTTTATCATCATGTTTCCCATTGTTTAATTTAATGCATTTTAAGAGTACTAGGGATGCACCGATCTGATACGTGGATCGGATATCGGTCTGATAACGACAAAAATAGCTGGATTGGTTATCAGTGTCATTGGGCCAATCTACGTATGGAGCCGATCTGTTCAGTTAAATTGTAATTGAATTGTAATTTTCACAATTTGTTATGCATCTGCAGTAAATCTGGTTTATTGTTTGACATTTGTACATATCGATATGACAATGAGCAGAACAAACAACACAACACGCTACAACCCCCAAAATATCCTCAACAACACCAGCTCTCGCTTACAATCTCTGTGTTCCTGATGGTTTTAGTGCCACAGGATTAGGGACCATCATCAAATTACAGAACTGTGTTTAAACAAATAATTTTTTAGATTTAGCAAATACATGTGGGTATGTAATTATTACATTGTTTTAGCTAGTAAAACAAAATGTAAGTCAAGTATTTTCTTAAGCATGACAGAAAAATGAGAAATGCTCAACAGGTATCGGCCAAAAACCAAAACCCAAGTAATGGCATCGATATCGGAAGTGAAAAAGCTGAATCGGTCCATCCCTAATTATTACAGAACAAATGTGATTCTGCACGGCAAAACCAGTTGCTTCTGTCAAATTTTCAAAATTATGTTTTATGTTTTGATGAAAGGGCATAAATCAACCTTCAAAACGATACCTATATGGAATGAATCGGACGACATATGACTGAGATATCAACATTCAAAGGAGTCGGGTTTCTCCTGTCACACCAAGTGAGAAACGGAGAAATCTGCCTTTGAAGTTGACTATCGACGTAGCACTCACAGACGCTTGGTGCGGTCACGGCTACGTTTGTATTTACGGTAGCCTACGCTGCATTCACAGCCACACGGATAGCCTACCTGCGTTAGGTTAACTGAACTCGGGAGACGAAGATGGATTCTGGAGAAATATCTTCACGCTAGTCAACGAGTGGATTTACCATAAATATTGAAGTAGAGCGGTCAAAACAGAAACTTCTAACATTCTGCTGGAATTGAATTCCTCACCTCAAAAAAGTCATGTTTTTAGGATGGAAAGGGTGAGTTTTTCAGTTAAATTTATTCACAACAGTACAGTATAGACCTTCCACTGTTTCAAAACACTAAAAACAAAAAATCCTAAATTTTACCCCATGCAACATAACATCGTTTTTCTCGGAAACCTCCGTTGCGACAAGCTACTGGGTTTGCCGTGCAGAGTCACAAAAAGTGATGTAGCGACTATTTTTAAATATGAGCTTGGCTGTAGCTGAGCTACTTTTAATCATATGTAGCTTGAAAAGTTACCATTTAAAAAGCAGCTTCCCCAACGCTGGTCCCAGCCGAGCAAACGGCTGCCTCGGAGGAGTCGGCGAGATACAAGAACTAGAGCAGAGTCTAAATTAATTAGGGTTGTGATTGCTTTTTAGAAGCTCTTTAATTACAGCAGTGAAGGCCAATTACATTAGAGCTCTCAAGCTTGCTGGGTTTTAACTTTAAATAAGCAGAGATGACACGGCATGACTGCCTGCGCTTGCACACACTCTCTCTCTCTCACACACACACACCCCATCATACACACACACACACACACACACACACATTAATGTTATCTGCCTTTGCCTGGACTAATTGTTTCCGAGACAAGGAGCGTTTTATTCGGAACTTGTCAGGATTTGGCTTCAACGCAACTTCTGAAATCCGGACATTTTATCGCCCATTCAGCCGTTCAGTCCAACTGAGGGAAAGGCGTTGAAAGAAAGCGGCCCCAGCTGTAAAGACAGGCTTTTTTTTTTTTTTTCCCCTCTTCACGCCAAGCGGGCAGCTGCAGGCCGGTCGCTTTTGTCTTCCTGCCACAGCTAAAGAACAGACATGAGCCTCCCCGTACCCCGGCAGGGAAGGAGCCAATTAGAAGGCTCGCATCGTTGTTAAAGCAAAACCCCGGCGCCGGTACGGCGGTCCGGCCGTCTTACCGAGCACCTCGGCCTCCTTATTAACCGCAGCTCCGGCGGATGTCGTAGTTTTGCGAGGGTTTTGACGGTACGCGGGGCACAAATATGAGGCTGTAATTTAGGTAAGTGGATGGAGCATGAATCGGATTAGTGCATAAATATGGATGGAGAGATTCTAAGTAGGCGAACTCTAAATATAAGCGCGACGGATCGAACATTGGTACCACGGCGCCACGATTACGCAAGCGTGCAGCGTAGGTTTTCCTTTCACCAGCTTCCGAAAGCTCATTAGCGTCTGCGCACGCACTCACACACAACGAGCCTCACTCGTAACACAACACAATGCATTCCTTACTCTCTCGCTCTCTCTCAGCACACTGCAAACCAACTAAAATGAGCAACTTCTAGCTTAACTTCCTGTACAAATAGGGATGCCGCATGGCAAAACACTACACTATTATAAAGTTCTTCCAAGCAAGTTCTTCCACGGACACTGGCCTTGAAATCAGGAAATGGAAGTTGCTCTGGATAAGAGTGACTGCTATTCATTTTTTGAATGAAGGGATGGATGGATAAATGGATGGATGGCTGAATGGATGAATGGAGGGATGGATGAATGGGCACAAGAACAGACAGATGGAGATGGATGGATGGAGTGATGGATGGAGGGACAGAAGAATACACAGATGGAGAGAGTGAAGAAGTAAAAGAGACAGATAGATAGATAGATAGATAGATAGATAGATAGATAGATAGATAGATAGATAGATAGATGCAATAAATGTAAATGTCATAAACTCGTGTTTTCTCTCTCTCTCTCTCTCTCTTGCTAAATCGCCATCTTAAGCATTATTTGACCTCATCTGGACCGGGAAAGGAACCACTGCCCATTTCAGATGCCCGCTCCTCCTAAAACAGATGACATAATTGCAGTGGTTACGTTTTGGAGTGCGGTGCTCTTTGCTGCCTTCTTCTATTACAACCACTCACTTTCACTCTCACTAAGGAACATTCCGGAACCCTTAGAACCGGGAGTTTAGTTGTTAGCGAAATGTAACGTCAGTCTTTCACCAGGTAAATTAACTGTATTGAGAGTGTTTATTTAATCCCAAAAAAGTGATTACAAATACACCAAACTTTCCTCTCTCTCTCTCTTTCACATCTCCCCGGACCCCCAAAAGCATGCAAAAACCACCAGTGTTGAATTACCACTTTCAGCATTATCTGACCCCATCCGCACTCCACTCATACACAGTGGGGTGTAATGAAACGGTGCGAGAGTTAACAGTGATGACTTCACGACCAACGAGGTGCAAGCAGTATCGAGGAACGCAAACGCATGCTGAGCATCTCTAAGCACTCAGGGGCCTCCGAAGCAGGCGTGGAACTAACCACGACAGAGCCGTCACTAATCACAAACAGCCCCCGGCAATTATCTCCTCCAGCTCCAGAGCCGGCCGAGGGGTCCGGCAGCTGCTGCCTCTGCTGCTGCTGCTGACGCCCGCCAGACTAGAGGTGCAGGCCGCAGTGTGTGTGTGTGTATGGGTGGGAGTGTGTGTGTAGGAGTGCTGCAAGTTGTGATAGAAGCTCAGGGCCGAGCGCCAGGGAAAGTTCCGGAACGCGATGTGAATGCAAATGAGAGCCAATTCTGCAGTGGACCCCTGCTCCTGCAGTACTATCAGCAGAGTTGCACACACACCCAGACACACACGTATGTATACACAACACACACCCTTCTTGGTTTTGATGCCTTTCAAATCTACAAATTTAGAATTTACAAAAACTAAGATTAAACCTAAACCTTGCCTTTTTCAGGAAATACATTGGTCATCTCAAAGGTAAGTTAATGTATCACACACACACACACACACACACAGTCTTGTATTACTATCTTTGTGAGGTCCTTCCATAGACTCCCATAATGACTAGATGTATATAATTTTACACCTAAACCTAATCCTAACCCTAACCTTAACCTCAGTAACCAAAAGCACATCTTTTACCTCTTTTAGTTTCTCAAATAAAACAAGCACATTTTCTGTAAAGTCATTTCTCCTCATGGGGACCTCTCAAATGTCTCCACAAAACCCAAAAAAACAGATAAAAGTGATTTTAGGGGACAAAAGGTCCCCACAATGCGATAAATACATGTCCACAAACACACACATACACACTCTCATACATTGATTTTTTTTTTACAGTAGCTGTCCGAGATCCAGGGTTTGCATGTAATTAGACTTGCACTGTAAAATATACTATAGGTGTAACTACTATTACAGTAATGATCGAAAACATAAACAACAGATAACCTTAATGTCTGTAAACATCAGAAAAAATACTTTTAACTTAACTGATATTTTGTTGGTAGGAGGAAAAATGGATGGATGGATGGGTGGATGGATGAGGAACAGAAGAACACACAGATGGAGAGAGTGAAGGGGTAAAACAGACAGACAGACAGACGGACAGTTAGATAGATAGATAGATAGATAGATAGATAGATAGATAGATAGATAGATAGATAGATAGACAGAGGTGGATGTGTGTATGTGTGAGAGTGTGTGTGAGAAAGATAAAGTCATTATTAAAGTGATGTCTCTGGTGTCGTTGTGTTGTTGGGGCATTTCTCCAGCTCCAGGGGGCAATACTGAGTTCTGTGGAGGTCCTAGCGCTGCACACTGCAGGTTAAGGCCACACAGTAGGAGCTGAAGTGCTCCACCTCCCTCCGACCGGTACACTGTGTCACCGGCTTCAGAATAGAATCAAATTTTCACAGTTTAATTACCAAAACAACACATACTCACAGAGTGCTGCCATCACTGTGAGGGTCAGCGGTGAATCCAAGTCAGTTTTTTTTTTTGGCCGGGACGCGGGTTCCGTTTACCGGCCGCCCAGCAACACTGTCATAAAGTCGCCCAGGTAAGCAGAAAAGTAGCAGCAGGAACGCTTTCCAAGAGCAAAAAAATGCTTATTATGGAGGTCTCACCTGAGGTCATCAATTACCCCCGCTGAGCAAAATGTCAATAATAAATCAGCAATAGGAAAATCAGGGGCTAATTAAAGAAGCAGCGAGGCATGTAACGGTGCTCGCCAAACTGCGGCAGTGGCATATGGAACGGACTGAACGAAATGAGCTGGAAAGATGGAGACACCAGTGTTTTAGCTGGGGATGTGGCTCTGCATTCTGTAGCGGGAGCAGCAGCACCCAAGGTTAGCCTACTTTCCACTCCTTTGTAGCAACAAATCATGTGACCAGCAATAGAGCCTGGAAGCTAGTCAGCAAAACATCTAAACAAGCAGAACATATCAGTTTGTGTAATTTTAGAAAGGAGGCCATTAAAAGGGATTACTTCGTGTATCTTTACTTAGCGTGGAGCTGAATAGACAGAAAGTGTGAGATCTCATGAAGACTGGAACAGGCCAACAGTAGAGTTGAAGTCAAGACCACCTAAACCGAGACCAAGTCTTGACCGAGACTAGAGTGTGTCGAGACCGAGACAAGACCAAGACTCTAAAGGGCCGAGACTGAGACCAGTACAGGTTTTACTACAAATAAGTGGAACATGCAAAGCCTAAGCAGCCCTGAAAACGAGCTGAACAAAGCAAACAACACACACTAAGCAACATTAAACACGTTTATTCAATATTTCTCTCTTACATATCTATAATGAGGAAATCACTTCACTGGAAGCAGTTATCCAAACTGATCACATCATATGGGGCGTAACGGTAGGGTGTTCGCCCGTGATCAGAAGGTCACAGGTTCGAATCCAGGGCCAGTAAAGTTACCACTGAGGTACTCATGAGCAAGGTACCGTCCCCAAGCACTGTTAGCTGCCCACTGCTCCTTCACGGATGGATCAAATGCAGAGGTCACATTTCATTGTGGTGCACTGTGTACTGTGCTGTGGTGTGTTCACAATGACAAATAATCACTCACTTTCATGTTATTATCCTGACGTTTTTCCCAGACACCCACGACTTCACCTATGTTCACGGGCACATGTGAGTGTGTGAAGGAACGGGGAAGGTAACTGCGGTCGCCACTAACATCACTGGTTGCACCTGAAGTGAATAGTTATCCAATCTAAGAGTAAATAGCTCATTAATAGTAATATTCTCAGAGTTGTGGCCTCGGCTGATCGTGACATAAAAGTCCAAGTTCATGGCCGAGTACAAATACATCTGAGTCCGAGATAAACTTCAAAAACTGGTTTTGAGACGGGTCTCAAGTACAACAACAATAGCCAACAGCTCATGCTCCTGTGCGTGCAGGACAAGAGGACCTGATGGACATATTTCAGGTTTTTGTAGCATCATGAGGACTAGGGGTGGTGAAATGAATCACATGATCCGTGCATCGCGATCTAGATGTGGGTGATTCTGCATCGATGCAGTGGCAGACCATAATCGAATATATTGGCTGTTTTCAACCGGTGGTCCGCTGCCCCCTGGTTGCCCGCGACAGCATTGCAGGTGATTCCTGACATGCACTCCAGTTTCAATTCTTAAAATTAATTTCATTTTATTTATTTTACAAAATTCGGGCATCTTTATCAATTATGAATTTAATGCAAATATCTAAAAAGTAGTAGGAAGCACAGTGCACTGCAAAATATAAAAATCTGTACAAGTGTAATTGACTTGAATTCAGCATTCAGAATTCAGGATTTATTTTCGTGGTAAGACTGAATATTGTTTAGATTATTTAACTTGTTTCAAGAAAATTTATCTTAAGTTATCCTACCTAGGTAATACAACTCATTTTGAGCAGTTTTTTCTTAAAACAACCTACATTGGTAAAGGAGTTGTGTTAACAGGTAGACTGTAAAGATATGTTTACTTGTGTCAAGAGAATTGGAGGAAAAAACTAGTATATTCTGCTTAATTTAAGTTGTGTATGCTTAGTCTCTGAGTATTTTTTTTCTTGTTTTAAGAAATCTTAGCAAGTGCAATTTTCTTGCTGCAATGGCAGATAATTTTGCTTGAAATAAGTATTTTTTTCCCAAAAATAGTAAATAGTAAATAAATCTTATTTTTAAAAAGGCATTTTTTGCAGTGTGGACAGCCACAGACTACTGCTAAGTCTGAGTGGTTGTCCCTGGTACAGAACCAGTTGAAAATCTGGATTATATCATAACACATGATATGGCATGTGACATGGCTACGGCATAAAAATTCTAGTTAAAAAGAAGATCCCGGTAGTAACTTTGGCTTCCCGACATGTGATCCATGTTCAATCTGCATGGAATATGAAGTAATGTGGGAAATTTGATGGGATGCATTGAGATATCGTATCGAATCGAATCATTGACCTGATAATCAAAGCGAATCGTGAGACCAGTGAAGCTTCACACCTCTAGTGAGGACAAGGATTTCTTTTTTTACCACAAATATGTGTACTGGTTTCAAATATCGTCATTAGTCTCCTCGATTAGTAAAATTCGGTATTGTACCTGGGAAAAGTGGTTGAGAGTGTGTGTGTAAGTGTGAGTGTGTGAACAGGACGGAGCAATATCTGATAATCCTGATGTTTACTGTTCTGACAGGGACGTGGTGAAGGGGAAATATGAACTCTCTCTCGTTCTCTCTCCCTCACTTATACACACACACACACCCGCACACACACTCAGAGCCTCCCGTCTGGCGGTGGATGCAGTGTGTAACAGGAGAGGCCGGGTGAACAAAGGCGATATTGTGTGCGGTTGTAGAGAGATGGGCAGCAGGAAGAAGAATGTACGCGGGGATCCGGACTGAAGCTGATCACCAGAGAGCATGTGAACGCCGACCTCACACTTTCACACTCTCTCTCTTCACATTTCCAAGCGTGTTTTCCCGTCTTCCTCTGTGTCGGATCGGACCACCGAAACCCCTCGTACGTACACTTGAAACGAGTGGACGGTCAAAGTCGAGCAGCTGCTCCTTCACCACTACAAGAGTGCTGCTTCTGAGTTCCTTGAGTGGAAGAGAGAGAACGCACAAGTGCAGACGTCCACGCTCACACTGAGCATGCTCCGCCAAGAGAGAGGGGGAAAGAAAGAGACGCGGCACACAAACAGAGACTTGGTGGAGCCGTTGGCAGAGAGAGAGAGAGAGAGAGAGAGGGGGGGGGGGGGGGGGGGAGAAGAGGAAGAGAAAGAGAAAGTTTAGAGATTGGAGAGAGAGAGGAGGGGGGACAAAAGAAGGAAGAAAAGGAGAGACAGAGTGGTAAAGAGAAAAGAGAGCATGAAATTGAGAAACTGATGGGACTGATATAAGAAAAGAAGGAAGGATTTAGAGAGAGGGAGAGCATGAGAAAAAGAAATGAGGACAAATGAGTGGAGAGAGAGGTAGAGAGAGAGAGGTAGAGAGAGAGAGAGGGAGAGAGAAAGGGAGTAGGGAGGGAGGGAAAATTCAGAGAGTGTAGAGAGAGAAAGGAAGAGCACAGAGGGAGAAAGAGGGAGAAAGGAAGAGTACAGAGGGACAAAGAGGGAGAAAGGTAGGCAAAGAGTGCAAGAGATTCTGACAGGGCTGAGAGGGAGGGAGAAGGCAACATTAAAAGAGTACATGAGAGAGAGAGAGAGAGAGAGAGAGAGAGAGAGAGAGAGAGAGAAAAGGAGAAACAAATGGAATTTGAAAAGAGAGAGATAATGAGAGAGAGAGAGAGAGAGAGAGAGAGAGAGATGAGAGCTGAGAGTGATGAAGAGAGGGAAGGAGTGAGAGGACTGACAGAAGGGGTTGGGGGAGAGAGACAGAGAGACAGAGAGAGACAGAGAGAGTGAGAAGAGAGCAGACGAAGAAACAGTGATGAAATGAGAAAGAATGCAAGGAAAAGAGGTGGAGACTGGTCGAGAGACTGCTATAGAGTAGAAGAGAGAAGAAACTGAGTGTGAGATTGCTGAGTAAGAGAAAGGGAATCACAGACAGAGAAAAATAGAGAGAGACACAAAGAGAGAGTGAGTGAAGAAGAAGCGGGACGGGAAGCGATGATGACATTTACAGAAGCAGACGCTAGCCATCCGGAGCTGCCGAGCAAACCCAGAGATGAAGCCAGAGAAACAGGGAAAGAGAGAAGACTCGCGGGTCCAACCACCTCTCCACTGTTGTTCCGTCAAAGTTTGACTACAGTCCCAAAAAATACTCAACCGCTCTGGCATCTAAACCTCTACGCTAGCCTACAGTGCAATCCTGCTGTAACACACACACACACACACACACACACATCAGTGCAAGGCAAAGCTAAAGCGTCTGCATTTAATCCTCAAACTCTTACCTCTGAGCTTCTCTGCCTCGGCTCCTGCATGCCTGGGTGCCTGCCTGGCTTTGTGTGTGTGTATATGTGTGTGTGTGTGTGCGTGTGTGTGAGAGAGAGTGTGCGAGCAGTGCTCGGGCAGACAGTACTGGGGTGTGTGCTGGCTCGATGGACAGTGGAAGTGTGTGTGTGTGTGTCTGGGATGTGGGGCAGCCCTGAAGTGCTTTCCCATCGCTGCAATCAGCATTCTGCGGCACTCAGCCGAGTCTACCGCAGGGAAGAGGGCCAAGCGGGAACCGTCGGGGCCGGGGCGGCGTGCCAAGCCGGAGCAGATTTACTGCGACACCGTCAACTCCGAGCCGCAAACAGCAACACCTTTCCCACAAGCAGAGAGAGAGAAAGAAAAAGAAAGAACAGATCTCCCCCCTCCGTCTGCGGCTCACAAACTCCCACATGCCACAGAACACAGCGAGGGAGGATGCTGTGTGAATGCATGGAGGTGTGAACGAATGTGTGTGTGTAAGAGTGTGTGTGTGTGTGGCTGCACAGCTGAAGTGAGAAACACAGGGCGTCTAATGAGGCAGGAGTGGGCGAGAGAGCAGTCTTTTCCTCTCTAGCTGCATGCACAAACTCACACACGCTATGAAACGTGAGTCAGCAACAAAAAAAGTTGTGGCAGAGCCACTGGAGACGGAGCCGAGGCTAAAACGCACTACGGCCATCATGTGGGACGTGAAGCAAAGGTTCGTCGGAGGAAATTTACATTTGCACAGAAGCAAAAGCATTTCCGGCTGACCTCAGGTCATCATTTTTTGGCCATTTTGCTTCTTTAGTTCCGCCAGCGTGAGCTTATAGAAGCTTAAAAGCTCCAAATGAGCAGCATGTTAGGGCTGCACGATACTGGCTAATATTGGCATTGTAATATTTTGTTGTGTCGCAGTATATATTGTGATACGAGCACTGTTGGGAAGGTTACTTTTAAAATGTATTCCACTACAGATTACAGAATACATGCCCCAAAATGTAGTTTGTAACGTATTCCGTTAAGTTACTCAATGTGAGTAACGTATTCTGAATACTTTGGATTACTTAATATACTGTCATGCTTTTTACAACTACATGAATGTAGCAATCACATCCTGCAAATTCTTGTTTGTTTTTCTCTACCAATTGGCTGTTAATCTCCCTGAATAGACAATATATTTACTGTAGAGGAGCAAAGACGAAATTTCTGAGTAAGAAATGCATTCCTGCCCTGGCACTGCTGGCTCTGTTGTGCTGCTCCGGGTCCATTGTGTAACTGACGCCACCAACATTAACAGGACGCTTACATTAGAGCCTCTTATTGCGTGTTTTGTTTGGGTTTCCGGCAATGCGTGGAATTACCAAAATTAGAGAGGGGATAGAGAGGAGATAGCCTAACATATGAAACAGGAAAAGACTGCTGTGTAATCCATTTATTTCAACAAAGTAACTGTGTTCTAATTATCACCTATTTAAACAGTAACTGTAACGGAATACAGTTACTCATATTTTGTATTCTAAATACGTAACGCCGGCACATGTATTCCGTTACCCCCCAACACTGGATACGAGGAAATAAATGACTGAAATATGGCTCTATTGGAAGAGATTGGAAGAACCACAGGATTCTAGGGATGCATGGTAATAACAGAATCGGCCGATTTAAAAAAGCTTTTTTAAAAGTCATCAGCATCGGACCGATGCTTAGATTTGCCCGATATTTTCCACCAATAATTTATGACGCATTTATTGTGTGGCAGAAATGTAGCGCTTGTGCCAGGCGTGTCCAATATCAAGAGGGGATTTTTATGTGGCCCGTGCCTTCTGTCTTAAAATCTATGGCGTTATTTTTTGACAAAATTCTGAGGACACAGTGGAGTGTTCGCGCCAAAATCTCTTGCAACTCTGCTTGCACTCGCACAAAAATGTTATACTTGTCTATGCGGTAGTATGCATCTCAGGAAATAGCTGGGGTTGTAGGTTAACAGCTCTTTACGAACTAGGTAGTGCACATGGAGTGTACACCACATAGGGTGAGAAGTGACCTTTTCTTAAAATGTTGTGCACTACGCTGGAAATGCTCCACCCTCACTCCACTCTGCTTTCACACTCGCTTGACTTGGCGCAGGATCAGAAATAACTATGGTGTCGTTTTTGTGCCAGAATTCTGAGCACGGTGGAACTTTGCCGAGCAAAATATCTTGTCTTTACTCGCTCAACTCTGCCTTGCTCATTTATCAGCATCGGTATCGGCAGATGTAAGCATGAAAATATCAGATATTGGACATTGGCATTGGTCAATAATTTCCATATGGTGCAATTTTTTCTGAACCATCTTTTGTTCCTTAGTCAAGAAAAAGTCAATCTGAATTAATTTACTTTCATGACGTTTGGTAGATGCTCTTACCCAGAGCGACATCCCTAATTACAGGGACAGTCTCCCTAAAGCAACTTACATTTACATTTGCGGCTCTTCTCCAGAGCGACGTTTATTTTCCTAATTTCAGGGATAGTCTCCCTGGAGCGACTTGGGGTCAAGGGTGTTGCTCAATAACCCAGTGATGGTAGTGCCAGAGGTAGAATTCGATCCCATGACCTCTTGGTCCAGAGGCGAGTGTCCTAACTATTAGACCACCAACAACCCCTACTAGGGGTTAATGTCTTGCTCAGGGGTCCAATTTGCTACCAGATGAGTTCGACCTCACCAGCAAGGACTTCTTGAACTTCAATGCAATTTTTTTCATCTACACGCACACATTAACATTCACACTCTTCATACACACAAGAGCTCAATCCAGCTTCGTCTAGATTTTGAGTGGTGCTAACTCTCGGTTGCTTTTAAAATTTCTTCTGAGAGTTGTTCCTTGCCACTGTTGCCCAAACTTAGTTCACTGGGGGCTGGAGCCAACAATATCTAAAACTGTTTTGTTACAATGTTTGTTGTAAATTGAGTTGGATCAGATTCTGCACGTGTTGGATTATTTTAATACTATTCCTTTAATTCAATTTAGGGCCAGTGGTGGTGCGGTAGTCTGAGGCCATGTCCACACGTACACGGGTAATTCTTGAAAACTGAGATTTTCCATTATCTTTTTTTTTCTTTTATTTTTTTTAAATCACGTCCACACAAGCACGTTTTCAAAAATATCTCCATCCACACGCAATTGCAAATAACGCTGTCAAAAGCATGCCTTGCATTGTAGATGAAAACCCAATATAGACACGGTGCATGCTGTGACATACTGTGACTGTGTAAGTGGCGCACAGTGTGACGCGAAATGATCCGTTTTTCAAAATCTTCGTTTTTCTTGTCCGCACCTAAACGCAGAAACAGAGGTTTCAAAAATCGCCACTTTGGCCGGAGTATTGAAAAACCTCCGTTTTCACTGACCCAAAACGCTGTTTACATGTGAACGAAAGGCCAAAACGCATAGAAAAACCTCCATTTTCAGAAATACCCGTGTACGTGTGGACATGGCCTGGACTCTTCTCAAGAACGGGAGCCTTTACAGCATCAGCACTGGGGATGCGTCATTGAGCAAAATCTCTTTCATCCAAACACAGACACACAACACAGTCAGGCAAAGAGAAGCTGTTTTCATATCTTTTACACAGTCTGTGCTACATGCTTCTTCTGAATAGAAGACTATAAGCATTGCCTTGAGAATAAAAGGCACAAAAAATTTAATTTAGTGTGTAAACTGATAGTAATAAATCAACAGAATAACTGGGCTCACTTTCGGCGTTATTCCTGTCGTGTCTAGTCCACCTTGTGTGTCCTCGGTTAGCCTTAGCTTTCCCCGTTAGCTTACTCCCCACTTCTGGGTTCTCGCTGTCTTCACTTCGTGGCCTCACAAGTAGTTCACTCTCTGTTTAACCTACCTAGTAGGTTAGTGTCTGTCTAGAGCACGCCCTCGCTTATTATTACTTTCACCTGCGTCTCGTTTGCCTTCAGTTTGGAACTGGTGAAGGCACTCGTTTGTTCAGTTGTGTGGCTTTATTTAACCCAATTCAACTCGTGCCTCCCCGAGTCTGTATCCCTCGTGATATGTGTGGTTTTGGCTTTGTTCCTGTTTTGAGTATTTGTCTTTGTAGACAAATAGACGTGTCTCCCAGCAAACCCCGTCCGGTCAGGCTGCCAAGGTTCTCCAGTGCCTGGATCGTTTCTGTTTTCGCCTCGTGGAACTTACAGTTTCAGTTGGCTCTTTCTGCTTTCCCACGGAGGATTTCCCCCCACCAAGTTCAGTAAGCTGGGAGCACGGGTCCTTTGGTTCCTGTCTCTTTTTTGTCTGTGTTTTTGCCCGTTTTTCATCAATAAACCCCTATTTGACGCCTACAATAGTGTCCTTGCCTCCTTCCTCCAAACCGCACCATGACAGGAGGAGTATTTTGATGAGATGTGAGCTTAACTTAACTTGGCTGGTTACAAGTAAGTAAGCTTTTCTCTCCACAACAAAAAACAAAAGTAATTTTCCCCGTGGCACGGTAGCACAGTGATAAGCACTACCGCTTCACAGAAAGATGGTCCTGGGTTCGAGGCCTGGGTCGGCCGTAGGGTCTTTCTGTGGAGTTTGCAAGCTCTTCCCGTGTTTGCGTGAGTTTCCTCCAGGTGCTCCGGTTTCCTCCCACAGTCCAAAGGCATGCTCCAGAGGTTACTTGGTGACTCTAAATTGGCCCCCGTAAGGTGTGAATGTGATTGTGCTTGTGTGAGTGAGTGTGTGCCCTGCGGTGTGTTGGCGCCCACCCGGGTCAGTCCTCACCTTGCGCCCCTAAGGTCCCGAGATCTGGTCCCCCCGCGACCCCAGTTGAGATTAAGTAGTCCGGATGATGAATGCGTTAATATTCTAGTACACTGTTCCTGATTTTTATCTCAGAGTAAATAATAGAATCCTAAATTTAAAAGGTTTTAAGACATTGAATATCTTTCATTCTGAAGACATTCATTCATTCATGGCATTTACAAGACATATCTACTTTAAAGCATTTCCTACTTCCCAAGTCTTCCTGGCGCAACTTGGGGTTTAAGGCCATGCTCGGGACGTGAACCTTTTGACCTGTAGGCGAGTTCATTACCCCAAGCCCATCCCAAGTTCAACGAGAACGTGAGAGCTGCAGAAGCTCCAGTGGCGATCATTCTAATGACGCATGCATCACGCAAAAAAGAAAATATCATTAACGCCCAAGCGTACGTACGTCAGCAGTACGAGTGGAATTTTGCACAGTCCCATTTTTTCCTGACTTGAGCGACAAAACGCAAATATACAAACCCAATAAGACTGTTTGGCGGTTGGTAGCGTAACGGTTAGGGAGTTGGCCCTGTGATTGGTAGGTCGCCGGTTCAAGTCCCAGACCGGGAAAAAGGTGCCACTGTGATAATTATGAAAAAGGTACCATCCGAAAAGCTGCCCGCTGCTCCTCCACACACAGGACAAATGCAGAGGTTACATTTTGTTGTGGTGCAGTGTGCGCTCTGCTGTGTTCACAATGACAAATACTCACTTAAAATGACATTAAGCACAACACAGCTGTTTTGAAGGTGTTCTGTGCAGAAGTAGAGTGTGTACTGAAGTGTGTATAAATTGTGAGGTGTATTGCAGAAGGTCTAAGTGAACAGCAACCTGTGCATATTGTCATCATTTCCAAACTGCTTTATCCCAACCAGGGTCGCGCGGGGACCGGAACCTATCCCGGGAGCTTATGGGCGCAAGGCGGGGACCAACCCTGGGCAGGCGCCAACACACTCACACAATCACACTCACACATTATAGGGCCAACTTAGAGTCACCAATTAACCTACAATACATGCCTTTGGACTGTGGGAGGTAACCGGAGAAAACTCACACGAACACGGGGAGAGCATGCAAACTCCACACAGAAAGACCCTGAGGCCATCCCCGGGGTTCGAACCCAGGACCTTCTCGCTGTGAGGCGGGAGCGCTAACCACTGCGCCACCGTGCCGCCCCTGTGCATATTGTTCACATGAAAAGACGCATACGCCATTGTAACACCCACAAAAAATATTAAGAATATGGAGAAGAGCTGGATGAGTTTGTGTAGAACATTTATAGAGCGATGGAGCGGTGTTTTGGGTCTTGTCTCTGGTGGTGTTAGACAGATGGAGTCTTGCTACTACACACACAAAGCAAGCTAACATACTATAGCCTCTTAATACCAGAGAGAAAAGGAGAGAGGGAGGAAGAGAGGAAGTGGGCTGAATAAATATCGTCTTTCACTCCGTCCTGGACAGTTTTTCCGACTCTCCCACACACAGACGCCAAGCCGTCCGCCCATCGCTGCTGCCTCCACGCAAATCTGTGCACACATCCACCCCCTGATTCTCTCAGACCTGAATTTTACACACACACACACACACACTCACTCAGCCTCCCACACAAGCATCACACAGCTAACCACAAAAAGCAACTCAATGCGGTATACAAACACAAACACACACACAGCCACCCACACAAGTACACACTGCTCTGCCACGCTCTAACTGATCTCAGATGAATACACCAAACACACTCCAGTCTCTCGCTTTCCCAAAACCATGTCCACCTCTGCAAACACAGTGCTAGTCTATAATCTATAGGAAGCACACACACACACACACACACAGAGTTCTGCAGATAAACCCATTTGGGGATACTGGCAGGAGTTTGTACTGGCAGCTGCTCCACCTTTATACAGATCCACAACTACAAACTACCTGCAGCCCTACTACACCTCCACACAAACACACAACTACTGACACGCTCCTCAGCACAGGGAACAACAAAACTACTGACACTCACCACAGAAATACAAATCCACTGACACTCTCTCGCCACAGAAATACAAAACTACTGACACTCTCTCGCCATAGAAATACAAAACCACTGACACTCACCACAGAAATACAAAACCACTGACACTTTCCAAGCACAGAAATACAAATCCACTGACACTCTCTCGCCACAGAAATACAAAACTACTGACACTCTCTCGCCACAGAAATACAAAACCACTGACACTTTCCAAGCACAGAAATACAAATCCACTGACACACTCTCTCACCACAGAAATACAAAACTACTGACACTCTCTCGCCACAGAAAAACAAAATTACTGACACTCTCTCGCCACAGAAATACAAAACCACTGACACTCCTCTGCATGCAATAACACAAAACTACTGACACTCTCTCGCCACAGAAATACAAAACCACTGACACTTTCCAAGCACAGAAATACAAAACCACTGACACTCTCTCACCACAGAAATACAAAACCACGACACTTTTCCAAACACAAATACTAAACCACTGACACTTTCTCACCACAGAAATACAAAACTACTGACACTCTCTCACCACAGTAATACAAAACTACTGACACTCTCTCGCCACAGAAATACAAAACCTATGACTCTCTGCACACAAAAACACAAAACTACTGACACTCTCTCGACACAGAAATACAAAACTACTGACACTCACCACAGAAATACAAAACTACTGATATTTTCCACAGACAGACACAATCGCTATAACTTTTTTCTCCTGATTTCTTTTTCTGTCATTCTATCTCTCTAACAGCAATCAGTCTCTGTATCTCTTTACGCAACTCCTAATAACACTCCATCTACATTTCATAGTAGGGATGCATGACGAGGGAATTACTGGCCGATGCCAATCTCAATATCAATACCGAAGCTGGAAGCAATGAAGGCAGTCTACTTCCAATTAAAGTGAAGTAAAATAGCGTAAAGGAAAGATACCTTGATCATCAAAGTTCCACTGCACTCTTAGAATTCTGGCACAAAAACAACTCGGACATTTCTAACACAGCACTGAGTCAAGCGAGTGTAAAAGCAGAGGGGAGCGAGGCGGATCTCATTCGAGCGTGGCGCTAACATTTCAGAAAAAAGTCCTTTCAGCCCTATGCTTAGTGTACCGATAAAATAAGGCGCTTGTGACACCCTGCAAACTGGAATGCAATGCATACTACCACACACAGAAAAGTACGATAAAGAGCACCTTACCCTACCATACAATTAAAGTGCAACGATGCGCGGCTCGGAACCTGACCCATCTTGTGACTCGTGTAAGCGAGCATATAACAAAATTTTTACATGTGCAGAGCCAGAGCTGGCGCGAAAAGACAAGAATTTTTACTCGCACAAAAATAGCGACATCGCGATATTAAAGGAACAGGCACAAGCGTGACCTTTGGGACGACCACAGTAAATGGAAATCATAAAATATCATTTCGAAAAATATTGAGGCAAATCTAAACGCCGGTCCTAATATGATGACTCAAAGAAAACAATTATCGGCTGATCGATATTATCGATGAATCCGTGAACCATAGAGGCACAGCAGAGGAAAAAACGGGAGGTTGGAGGGGGAGAGAGAAGCAGGTAATACATAAGTAATGAAGCAGGCATCTTTTTATCTGTAAGGCAGGTGCCCGCACACACTCTCTCTAACACACACACACACACACATCCACACATGCACACATAACTGTATATGTAGCACTCACCTTGCCTGTAAGACCAAGCGAGCAGCAATTAAAAATGAAAAAGCTTTACCAGGCATCTGCCAGTGCTTACCAGGTCAGAAGGAGTAAAGTGAGAGAGGGAAGGAGAGAGAGAGACAGAAAAGAGATTCACAAGACACTACAGCACTCCCTATGGCGGGCTAACAGTTAGCCGCAAAGCTAAACCGCCTCGCCATCTGTCAGCCCCGAAAACTTGGAGACGAGCAAGAGGAGAGGAGAGGAGTCGGAAGAAGGGGAAAAAAAGAGTCTTCTTCCTCCGAAAATAAGAGAGACTTTAGACACGACTGCAGGCTGTCGAGTCGCATCAGGGGGAGGATTCTTCAAGAGTTCCACAATTACATAACGCACTTTGGCCGGCGCGGCGTCTCTTTCGCCTGGATAAACTCCGCGCAGAGCGAATATAGCGTTAGCAGCGCGGCGGGCTAAATAAAGAAGCTGCTCGTCAGCTGGCTCCCAAAGTCACGGTGACATTTTCCTGGTCTGAGCATACCTGCAATGCATACGCTCTTGGCTTACCTGGTAGCAGTCGCGAACACACTCGCGCTCACTCGCTGCGTCACACATGCGAGCACACCGCATATATGCGTGCTCACACGAGTGAGAGTGCCAGAGATTCTGTCTACCTTGACATTTGTCCTCAGTGCTGTGGCATGTACAGAGCATCGCCCAGTATGATCGTGGGTCATAAGGGACGGAGTGACGCCGGCGCCTCTTTGAAAGTTGGGGTGGAGGAGGAAGGTGGGGATCGGCGTGGCTCTGCACCTCGCACTGCTCTGCAGCCGAGTGGTGGGCTGTCAGTCTCTCTCTGCTGCTGCTCCGAGCACACACACAG